>JANHGN010016957.1:0-16938 GCA_024605025.1 Megaceryle maxima
CTGGGCAGGGGGTGCTGGGGTTCACTGGGCAGTGGATGCTGGGGGGCACTGGGCAGGGGGTGGTGGGCTCCGTTAGGGCCGGACGGAGTCGTGTGCGGGGTGGCGAAGCCCGTCAGGAATGAGGCGCTTCTGGGCAGGGTGAGAAGCCTTCGCGCGCGTGTGACTCCCGCGCTCCCCGGGTGTCAGCCACCTCCGGCACTTAACGACAACCTGACCGAGCGTTTCCGAAGATCCCAGCGCTGGGGTTACATCTCAGAGTCCCCCCAGTGTCAAGCGTCCCCAGCACGGCATCAGGATTCATCCATCTGTCTGGTTTTTACCCCTCCGGGGCAACATCCTCCCTGCTCCTCTTGCAGGGGCAGAGGCGGCTCTGCGCACACCTGCAGCCCTGCACCTCCATCCACCTCCACACAGCTTCCCCGGCCCTCCCAGTGTCCCTGCTCCGGACAACCACTTTGAAAAACAGAATGAAATCACAACTGCAGCAACTGCGGAGGAAAGAACTGAAACCAAGGGATGAGGCTGGGAGGGGTCTGTGCTCTCTCAGCTCAGCTGTAATACACAGAAATAGGGAAAAAAAAATCGAGTAAAACAAGGATATGATAATGCTTTAAGAAACATAGAAGATGATGGCAAGGAAGGAGAAATAGAAATGAGACATGGGTGGGTGATGGAAGGACTGTACCAGACTGGGAGCAGGGAGTGGTCAGTGTAAAGCACTCGAAAGGCACGCTGGCATAAGCAGCAAAACGGAGATGTAGAACCTGCCCATGCAGGAAAAAAAGCTTGCTAGGAGAGAGGTAACAGAGTGGGATAAAATCACTCTCCTGTACTCAGGAAAGACAGACCTCATAGTAAAGGCCACTGGATAACACTGAATGCTAATTATGCACAAAGAAGGAATAGACCTGAAATGTTTGACTCAAAACAGCAAAAAAAGTGTTAAAAGAGAGTCAAGGGTAGAACTGGGAGCCTCATGGTGACATTGGCCAAAGACGGTCACCGCTGCAGCAAGCATGCATTTGTGCAGAGCTTTATATAAGCTGCAAAACTATGTTTGCATGTGGAAAAAGGTGTCTGGAATACGAGGAAACAAACGGCTGCTCCAGCAGTAGCTGCTCCTTTCCCAGATCGAAAGGTGAGACTGGCCACTATGAATGATGCCTGGGGCTGGGAAGTGTGGGGTACTATAGAGGAACAGCTCTCTGCCAGCCACCAGACCAACAAGAGGTGATGATAGTTTAGTTTTGTCAGTAGTGAGTATATGTAAGGCTACTAGAGTCATTGGGGGGAAAAATGTTTGATAGTTACAGTTTAAAATAAATAGATGGGAAAAACATAGGTTTATAAAAAGTCTAAAGAGAAAGAGACCTAATTAGAAAAAAAAAAAAAAAAAAAAGTAGGTGTGAAAGAGTCAACTTGAGTAAAAAAAAACAAACTGCGTTTCTTTACACCAGAGCAGCAGATATGATCTGGACACCACATCTTTAGCAAAGGGAAAGGGTTTCACAGAATATCTGCTGGCAGCATGGTAACTAAGGTCACTGGAAACAGAAAACCTGTGGTGAAGAGGATCGCCAACCTAATAAAGTTTTGTCTTCAAGATGAGGAAATGCAGAAGATAAATAATGGCCGCTAGAAGCAGTTTCTTCCACCAGGGAAAAAGATTTGGGATCAATAGCACCTGATACTGTGCAGACATGAAATGACTATTTAAAGCAGAAGAATGTGGGGATCAGAAGACAATGACAGAGGGGTGGGGTTTTTTATGGGAAGTATCAGACTGAAGGAATTTGCTCTGTGGGATCCATCAAGGCTCCTGTAGCCCTTCATATTTTCATTATAGTAGTGTCATCAAGAACACAGGCATGCTAATGAAATCTGCTGTTGGCAGAGCTGGGACACCAGTTCAAACAAGGGTGGGAATAGTATACCAGAGAAACTGTGTGCCTCTTATAATTGGATTAATGAAAATAAAATTTAATTCAATAATATTAATCACATGCAGAGATTAATCATGCAGATTTCTTCCCTTGACTATGAGATCAGCACTTGGAAAAGAAAGACTAGTTAATCACAAGATGAGTAGGAGCTATGTTAAAAGGGAAACATAAACCCAGCAGTGTCAGATAAGTAATTTCAGAAAGGATCTGCAGTACAATGTATGAGTCTGTCAGCCTCTCAAGAGTAAATCGAAGTGGAACAAGTATGGACAAAAACTGCTATGACAGTCAGGGACTGGACAGCCTATTGTAGAGGAGAATAAAAACAGTTGGTATATTCCATGTGGCCAAACAAAGAAAGTGGGGCTTGGGAAATGGGAAAGCCAGGAAAGTTAAAACTAAGGGACAACGTCAGCATGAGAACTAGTGGGTGGGTGTAAGCTCAACTCTGCAGTCAGACCAGCAAAACACCAGAACAGCCCTCCAACAAGAGTGGTAAGAGCAATCAAGTCAAACTTCTTTTTAGTGGAGCTGGAAGAATTTATAGAAGGGATTACATGGTGTGGTTGGCTGCAGTGGCAATGAGACTGGGTGATCAAAATGTCCCTTCTAAAGGCCTACAGAGAATATTCTAACACCAGTCCATAAATACATATTTAGGCCTAACATAGAGCAATGCGTGCAGCAGTGGTGTCTCCAACACGTAAAGGGGTACAGTAGAAAAGGGGAAATGAGAAAGGGTGATGAAAATGAGACTCAACTTTAATAAGCTGTTTTTATAAAGGAGATGATTAATTAGAGACTGGATGAAAGTGCTAAAATAACTGGAGGATGGGATATTCTCTGTCTCAGAACACCAAAAGCAAAACAATCAGCCAGCTTGAAAAGTGGAACTCTTGGAAAAATTGAGATACAAATTATGTTCTTGTAAAATAAGTAACTGAGCCACTGAGTCAATTGATGTAGGATGGCACTGGGACAAAAATTAAAATTATTGCTGTACAAAGAAGGCGCATGCATTTATAAAATATGAGAAAATGCATTTTTACAGTACTTTATATTAGCATAAAATTCATAAGCAGCTGTAAATTAATCTCCTCAAATTTTGCACCAGTCTCTTAAGTATTATGGACCAGAAAGAGCTCTAACACAGCACGGACAGGCTTTCTTATTCCTCAGTCTTTTCAATACAAAATTTCTTATGTCTTCCTCTCAGCTATGCAGGAATGACTACTGATGGAGACAAGGTCTTTGCTCAGATGGTCACGGGTTGGAGTTGGTATGAATATGCACTCCCACACTTCAGGGGTGCATTTCTATAGTTTATTTGGTGCCAGTGTTCAGAGAGTAAATTTATGTGCAGCATACACCTTCCATAAAGACACTTCCATCAACAGCCAGAGAATGAACCTTGCTTTGTTACCTGGTGCTTTGGTAATTAACTTCCAACACGTGTCCTCAGAGAAACAAGTGGTGTGGACATGGTGTTCAGAAACAGGCAGTGTCCTCTCATTCCAAGTAAGTATTTACTTCCCAAAGCACTGTGAATTCTCTCTTTGGCTTTACAGGAATAAATACAAGGAAGCTTTCTGTTCATGGCACAGTATGTATGTCTCATACACTAAGCTTAACCCAAACCCTGTGAAAAGCCAGAGAAGACCAGAGTCTACCCTCCTTTGACACAGCCCTGCATCACCTTCCAAGAGCAAAACAAAAGAGGGAGAGAACAGAGATATTAAAAGAAATTATATAAACAGGAAAACAACTTCTCTCAGTACTGGGAGAGATCTCCTGGACTGCAAAGGCCAAGCTTACCGAGCAAGATAGGATCTTCATTCCAGAGCACAAAAACGGGGGAGGGAGAGACATGCTCCATGCACCCTCACCTACCCACAGATCCTACGTGGTTTCTATAGCAGCACAATAGCAGACATTTTTTTCTCTCCACAAGAAAGACTGAGTAATGTTTTGCAGTTTTATTAGTCTGCATTTTAATCAGGTTTTATCTTAAGATTGCATTTTTTTTCCCCATTTCCTCCTTATGTAATGCTCCCAAATTCTAATCCAAGAAGTGAAAAGCTCAAGGTTTTATTTTCCATTCAGGGCTGCCCATCTGCTGCCAGTAAATTTTGTGTGTGTGTGTGTGCTGGTTTGTGGCCCCTGCAGTACAAGTAGTTTTTCTGCACACAGAATGCCTGTTTGATCTGGAAAGGGTTGTGGGGTTGGGGGAAGTCCCAGTGAGGGAATCTCTTGCATTAATACAGGCTCTATTGCTTCATTCACAAATGTATATGAGCAAGCTTAGCAGAATTTTTGTTTTCCATTTTAGGAATGCCTCAGGATCTCTATTAAGCCCTCTAAAAACTGTGGCACTAAAGTGCCACTGTCAGCCTCTCTAAATCTCACCATGTGTTACAACAGAGTCAGTTCATCAAGAGGCTAATGCCTGGGTTATGTTAGGAAAGGTCACTGACAAGTCCTGCTGTGCCAGGCAAACCATAGGACAATGCTTACACCAGCAGAGGATTGATGAGGCTGGTACAGCTTCTCTCAGTTGCTAAGTAAATAAAGAGCTTTTTGCATATACCATCTGCAAGTCTAACCTCTGCAGATCCTTTCACTTCATGAGTCATCTCACAGAAGTCACATCCCTGAAACTACAGACGGGGAAGGCAGCACTTTGGTTGCCACCTCTCTGGATCTCAGCTGTCACCTCTGGGCAGGCAGCGACTGGCCCCACACCTCTTCTGGTGGGAGGTCCTGAGTGCAGGTGTCCTGCCTTGCTTAGGAGGGGTCATCCAGGATGGCACAAGTCCTTATTGAACATGGCATAAACTGACCTTGTTCTGAAGTGGAAAAATTCTGGAAGATTTACATTCTTAATACAACTTCTTTAGCAAGACGATGTAAATTCAAGTCGTGCCTACACACTACAACAGAAAGTTATGATGAGTGAATGTGTAGGTTGCAAAGTCAAATGCAGAAAATATAGGAAATGCCAGAAATAAGATTGCCTGGGCAACCTTCACTCATCCTCCCACATGCGTATGCATTTTCTTACAGCCTCAGTTGCATAATGTCATACCACTGCACTGTCTCCTGTCATACTGGCAGACTTCCACTTGTCCCTGGGAACGGAGCACCTAATATACTTGAAGAGCGGGATGTTATTCATCATTTCTTTTCAATCCTCAATTAATCAGCCTGTGGTGCAACATGGGAAGTATTCCCTTGGTAAAGGGATTAGGGTCCCTCATAGGCTTGACATAGTGTAAAGATACATGATACAAGTTCAAACTTTAAGTCAACTAGGCTGCTTAGGTCCAGCATGTACCTGCCATTTAAACTCCTTTCAATTGCTGCCTCATCTCAAAACAGCTCAATGCTTAACACACACAGTAGCAGAGTCCCATAGACACAGTACACTGAGGCAAGGGACTGTAGCCCTGCAGTTTCTGAGATGAGCTGTTGAACCACCAGGAAGGAGTCCACCTCAATCTTTACCTGAATGAACATCAGAGCAGTCAGGGCAGTGGAACAACTTTGATGGGAAGACTAAGAGAGCCACATTTCAGGCTACACACTAGACCAGGTGTCTGAGCTTGCTTCTATAAATGCCACAGATCTGGGGCCAAGGGCTTCCTTAAACTGGGGAGAAAAGAAGCCTGAATATATAGGAAGAAAGCATGACAGTAGAGCATGTTAGGCCAGGTACCTAGCAGGGAAGGGTGGTGAGATGTGCAAGAGCTCCCCAGGGATACCAGGCACAAATCTTCCCACCCACGCTCCAGGTGTAACTGGTGCACTGAGTGGCTGTGAGGGCAATCAGGAGAAGAAATACCAACTTTATAGGAAGGAAGGAGGAAGGACTTGCTTGTTTAGCCTAGCAAATGGTGCCTGTGAGGGGACATAATTACCTGCTGCCAGCTCACACAGGAGGGATCATGGAGGAGAGGAGAGCTTAGAACAAGGAGCAGATCATTAGATGGTTTACCTTATGAGTGGCTTTTGCAGACCCTAAATGTCAAAAGGAAATTAGCACTCCACTCCTACTGCCTTTCAGTAGGAACTGGAACCCCCATTTAAAAATGCAATTTTGTTAACAATGTGTAAGTACCAGGTTTTTTAAAAGCCTGCAACTATAGAGATTTCCATAAGAAACCAGATGATTCAAAACTTTTTGTCAATAATCCAAACTAGGTAAACAATAAAAAGGTAATGGGGAAAATTGAGAAGTAAATAATTTCCACTTGGGGTGCACTAGTAGTAAGCTATATAGCTGCACAAGAAGCTGATTGCATTTTGCTTCGCTGTGTTTCTGTATCATAAATTTCTATATTCTGTTTTGTCTGAGGCTGGAGCCCATTTATGAGGGATGTGTTTTAAGGAATTTAAATGAGCACTGCTGCCTACAAGGCAGCCTTAACAGCCTTAAAAAAAATTTATTCATCAAAGTTTCATAATAATCATTAGCATTCACACAATTATTATGCAGGCAGATGACTATAGATAGGCAGCCAAAGAATTTTCAGAAGAATGACATTCATTTTTATTAGGAAAAAAAATGAGACTTTGGAGCTACTGCAACACCCAACATTTTTATAACAATCCATTTTTCAACATTACATTGTTCAGCTGGCTAAACATCCACAAGGATTAAACACAGGAAGCTTAAGAGCAGACTCTGTCAGCTATGTTTGTTTTCTACAAATCCCTTTGTGATGATGATGAACTGCACCATAACAGAGAAGGATGGTTTAGTGTTATTGTATAGATGACTCATATAGTCTCTACAGTTTGACAAGAGCATGTTTTGTTTTGTTTTGTTTTTTTTCTAAATAAAGCAAGTAGTCAGCTCAAAAATAGAAGTAAAACTTAGAAGAATGCAGCTCCTGGAGGGATTACAAACTCCACCTACCAAAACCACAGAGGTTGGTATGCTGGGGCATCTCTGCTGAGGATATTGTGCGAAAGCCATTAATTCTTCATCTGGAATGTAAATCTATGCCATCCAAATGGGATTTAAGCATTTCAAGGTAGGACCTCAGTTCCTGTCTGGAACCAGTTTTAACCAGTTGGACAATTTTCATGGTCATTTTTATATATTTGCTTTCTTGCTCAGAGACGAGTTATTTGCCCTGTGCTACCTGCAGCACTGCAGCATGGTATGGCTGGAATGGGTCCCCAGGCAAGGAAGGAAATGGGGCCCTGGTTCCACCAGCCTCCAGCTTTGCTCCTCTCTTCACCCCTGGCAGGGCCTCTGCCACCATCAGGCTTTAGTGTAATTGTACTCACTGCTTGCAAAGTCAAAGGGGACACTGCGGCTGCAGGGTATTCAAATGCACAATTAAAGGTTTAATGCCATCTTATTAATAGGAAGATAATGAAAGCATCTATTCCAGATAGAAGGAATGCATTTCCACTTGTTCCTTATGCTACACCAGAGCACTTTTCCCTTCTCCCTAAAATATTAAGGAACTTTGAAAACAAATGCTCTCATTTGCCTGAAATATCCTGGAGATGGGTTTTATGTGGCTAAATTACAACTTACCTTAGCACAATCTCACTAAATTCTCAAAACCAAGCAAACAAAAAGTCTGAATTTACGAATCCATTAATCATGTTTTCTTACCAAATGAATTAGAGGAATCTCCACCAAATGAGAAAGAAAAATACCAGCAAAGAACATTTTCTAGCTTCTAGCTAGAAGCCGTAGGGGTAAGAGCCTAGGATGGGCTGTGCCTGGGTGTCTCATTCACTTGTGTGCCATAGTGCAGAGTGAGTTTTATCCAGATGCCTAGAAATCATTTGTAACTCAAGCCGGGTTGAAACTACATCCCGAGAGGACGTTTCTGTTCACACCATCCAAACTAAAGCACATCACTACTTGGTTTTGTTGGACACAGGTGAAAATGTGAAAAAAAACCCTTGTGCTTAAACTACTTCCAGTGAGAAAGGTCCTTTCCTGGGTGCGTGCTGGGGTGGCAGGTTTTCCAAGAGGGATGAGTGTGGGGACAAGGGAGCAAGCCACCTGGCTAAAGGCAGAGGGACTTCTTATCTGGCTTTGTCACAAGCAGGTTTAACATGGGCTTTCCTTAATTTCTGATGTTCATGGAGTTACACTGTTAGAGGACAGCTGCAGAAGGGGCACCCCATCAGTGCAGCTTCTGCCCCCTGTCCAGATAGGCTGGATAGCTTGGACTGGAAGCAGTCTTGCACATACCAGCAGGTGGCTGGGCTTTTCCAAGGCTCTCATCCATGGACAAGGAAATAGGACTGTCCTTGGTTTTGCTGTTACAAAACATAAAAAACCCTGCCACAGAATCTAAACAACTGAGACAGCCCATGGTGTGTCCTCATTTCCACACCGTTCCTGCTTAGTGCTAATGACAGTTCTCTATGCTTTTTTTTTAGGGACTCTTTCCTGTTCTTGGAGAAGGTTGCAGAGCAATGACTTCAGTGCAACTTAGCTACCAGTGAGCTCCCTCTGCCCTTCGAATTTCTCTGCCTTCTTGTATTAACTGGCAAAGGGAGGAACGGAGCTACAGTATCCTTTAAATATCAGCCTGAAATACACTGCCTTTCAAATTAAGATGAAGGGGCAGTTAAATGCAAAGTACTACCCTTTATTCATTAAAGTACATAAGGAAATGCTCCATTATATGCTACTGTACTACTGATGCAGTATGTATTTTGCTACAGGTTTGGTTCCACCTCTGTTAGTAACAGAGTTACATTAATTTTCATGGCATAGGAATATAATTATTCACTACAAAATGCATTCCCCTAGTTTGAAGCTGGGCAAAAAAACCACCAACATCTAGAATATCTGAAAAAATTTATGCTCTTTCACAGCTGCAATTGTAAGACATACTTTTGAGAAAGAATTCTGACTAAAACTGAATTAGAACTCAAGATAGGATTTCAAACTGCTGAAACAAATATTAAGAATCAGCACTAAGCTAACTATAAAGCAAGCTATATGCTTGCTCTCAGTGTATAGAAAAATTTGTGTGATAAGTCAAGCTTAAGAGCAATTCCAACTACAATCAACTACTGGAAAAATTAGACAATGCTGGAATTTGATATGCATTGGGTTTTTACTGCATTCTAGATGAAGAATCACTGTCTCTGCAGGTCTAACTACAAAAAATAGTAATTCTCCCCAGGACTTATTGTCAGCTCCTCTCGTGAATTCCTGTGGGCATGAAAGGGAATAAGTTTTACACAAAAATAATTAGGAGAACCAGTCAAATGAGATGTTAGTCCAGCCATACTACTCAGCTGTAGAACAGCTGACTCACTGCTTAGAATCACACATTCTCTCACGTCTTGGCATCTGAAATAGCTGAAACGTCACAAACTGATAACGGGGTTTCTAACCAAGGAGTAGAAGTATTTTTCATTAATATTACATGCAGCCATGAATAAAACATTAACACGTAGCTAGAATGTTTTTCACTTGTGTCTGAGCAGTAACTGCAATCTCAGCTGTTTCAAAATATGTATTCTCTCGAAATACCAGAAGGCAGTTGCATATAAAAGATTCATTCTCTTCTGGTGTATGAATCAGCTATGAAAGAACTGAAGTTGCAATTCATTCTCCCGTCCACTCAGCAAGCAGTGCAAATACCTTATTACTGATTTGGGACAGATTTTAATGTTATAATTAACTCTGAGATAAAAACTGTTGGAAAAAAGTCTATTCTCAGTAGAAATACTCGGGGGGGGGAAGGAAAAACAAGCTGAGACTACAATATAGCACAATTTTCTCTAACTCTGCTCATACAGTATTTTTAAATTAACATTTAAATTTATTTATTAATGTCCTGCTTTCTTTGACTAGCAAATAATTTCCAGAAGTAGAAACCTTTGTTCTGAGTTATAATATGAAATTGACTTTTCAGAAACCTTTTCTTTTCAAGGTTCTTTGGAAGCTGTGCAGCAGCTCATCTATGCCAATTTAGCTTACAATTCTTCCTAACACTAGGACAGACTGTCCTTTAACTGGCAAAGTAGTACTAAGCAAGGATATTCTATTTATTATCTCTTACTGATTTAAATAAAATACAAAGGCAAACTATGTGTGCCTTGGTTTATGTTTCAGACTTGTAGTTCCACTTGAACGTGAAAAAGTGCCCAAAAAATTTTCTGGGAAAAGTTATGATAAAAGAAGCATGCAGCAAGTAGAGAATGGAAAACAAATTCTGCAAAAGAAGAGAAAGTG
The DNA here is from genome assembly GCA_024605025.1 of Megaceryle maxima. Classification (NCBI taxonomy): domain Eukaryota; kingdom Metazoa; phylum Chordata; class Aves; order Coraciiformes; family Cerylidae; genus Megaceryle; species Megaceryle maxima. The sequence continues at coordinate 10,171 of JANHGN010016957.1, forward strand.
AATTGCAGCCAGCACTTGGGATAGGGAGTGAGACAGACACTGGGCAGGCTGGATATGGAGCTTGTGGTGGTACTCTGGAAAGCAAGGGGTCTGGGAAGAATGCATTCACCTTATAATATTTTACACTCCATAATGCACAGGTTTCTTAACTGGTGCCATACTGCTGTGTTCTGCAGGTAGTTGCTTCAATCATTACATTCTCAGAGTTTTGTCAATCACCAAGAGCCGCAGCAATGACATTCATGAGCTGAGAGATGAACCCTGCTGCCAGCACCACCTCCAGGCTCTGCCGGTGACTGTTGACTCCTCCAGTCCAAGCAGCAGGAGGAAATATGGACACAATTCATCTGCCTCAGAAAATAGATTACCTGTTGCCCTAAGCAGAGAGGTGTATGGGCAGCTGGAGGTGGAACAGGGAGATCAGAAGAGGTAAGAAACCCTTCTCTTTGCTCAGTTCAGCCCAGTCTCAGTGCACAGGCACATCCAAATCTTATTGTCATCACTAGGGTTTCTGGAGCTCAGTGGCTTTGGCTTCAGGCCTCCAGGAACTGAGTGTGTCCGTAGATCCAAGTGCCCAAAGAAATTGTGGACAACTCAAAAAGCAGTGATCATGGGCCTACCTCAGATCACACCTCAGGATGAAGCATATCCCAGTCCATTTTCTTCATCCTTGTGCCACCTACCCTAACACTGAGCCAAGTCCAACCAGACTCCATTCCTTCCTCCACCACTACCTTCCTATCCCATACAAACCGATAAACTGAGCCCAGCCCTTGCATGTGTCTGCCCGCCCCAGCCCTGTGCCTCAAGCTGTCTTTTGGCATCCCAAGCCAAAAGCACAGCTCCTGCCTTGGAGGCACTCCTGTTTTCAGACCAGGCCACCTGCCTGTCTGAGGGCTGCCAGGCAAGAAGCCAGAGCCTCCCCTGTCCTCTGCGAGTGCTGACGGAACACCCAAGACAGCTGCTGGCTGCTGCCTCAGAGGTGCTGAGAGGAGAGCAGAGCCAGCTCTAGGTTTGGGTGTGCACCAGTGCACAGCCCCACCAGTGGTACAGGCACTGGCACACAGCAGTGTGATGCTGTGTGAGAGATAAAGTGGCCTGGTCTGAGGTCAGGAAGCCCTGGGTCTCAGGACAAATTAGTCTGTTCATTCTCACGAGTTTTTTTTTCTGGTTTGTTATTTTTTATCCCCTCAACATTGTTTCACATATTTTCCCCTGGCTAATTGCCACAAAGTTCTGTCATCATGCAAACTGCTGGTTGCTTGTAGGTGAAATTTGTGGCTTCAAGCATGGCTTTGTTAGGCGATTTATGAGAAAACATAAACATCATGGATGTGTGGGACTCTTGAGGCTCCCAGGGAGAGACTGCCAGCTTGGGCAACAAGGCTGGATACAGAACACGTACCATTTACATTTCATCACATATTACTGGAGGACATATACTTCACATCTAGAAAATGAAGCTGTTATTATAAGATGAAAATCCATATGCTATGAGGCTTGATTTTGACCCTACTGCAAGGCTGTGCTCTCAGGAGCAAAGCTGTTGTGAAGCAGTAAGGGTCATGTTCTGATTCACCATGCTATCCAGCAACAGCTTCCAAACCGTGGAGCAGTTGTTTTTCTTACAGTCGCCAAGCAGCTTTTGTTCACATGCCAAATTCAGCTGGCTTGTCCTGCCCTGCAGCCCTTTTGGAAGAAAGAGCAGACCCAACCAGCAGATGCTGTAGTCACAACTAAGGCAAGCTCCTCCGAGCTCAGACATACTTCAGCCCACAGAGAAGACAAACAGCAGGTAAAGATATGCAATCTCTTTCAGGGAGACAAAGGGAAGCAATATGTGCTGTATCAAGTACGAGTGGGCTGTGTTTTTGTGATACATACTGTTTTTTTCAGAGATCCAGAGTAGGATTAGCAGGGCTCTGCAAGAAACTCCAAACACGACCACTGATACAAGAACCATATGAACTCTTGGATCAGCCCCATTGCACTGGTTTCTTCAACCTTCTCTTAATGCCTTTCTACATACTTGCTTCTTGGAGTCCCTAGTATTCAGTCAGTTTTTCCAAGAGGAAACATGCTGTACACAGAAATATTTTATGGAAAAAAAAGAAGACACACGTAGCTGATTTCCTAATTGCAGGAAAAACAAGAAAGAACTTTAAGCACAGTTCAAGAAGCTTATTTCCTGCTTTCCTTCCCCCCTTTTCTCCCTTCCCATCCTCCAGGTCTGCTGACAGATATTTTGGGGTGTATAAATTGCTGCCCCAGAGTGTCCATTTCTCAAACGTGCTCTGCTGTTCATCTAGCTATAAAACATATAGTACAGTCTCCAATGGACTGTAAATATTATTGAAACATTCACCTAGCTGTTTGCTGTAACGCTGTATTACTACCATCTATGAATTCTATCAAAAGCAAGCCAAATTGCCTGGTTCCTCATTTTACCCACCCCTGGAATAAGGCAATAGTGTTTCCCATCATCATCAGGTGCTCTGAGGTGGGTGGATGAAGAGCATTGTCAAGGTGTGAAGCATTGTTAGTAAAATAGTGGCTTGCAAAAAAATGTGCAGCTGCTTTCGGTATGCAAGCGACGCCAGGTTGTGCTGGCAAAGGATGAAAGTTGGGGGAGCTTTTTGGGAGTGAAGTCCCAAGATTCCCTAGCAGGGATTAACTTCTATCAACTTGGCAAGATGGAAGAGCCATTGACTGCTGAATTAAGGATGAGGTAAAAAGCTTGGAGGCTTTGTCTCCCTTGTTGTGTCAGAGGTGACCCTCTCCTGAGGGGCCGCGAAAGCAGGATCAGGAGAACATCCATAAGACTGTCTGTGGCCCACAGAGCTTCATGGGGACTTTGCTATCAGCCTGAGTCAGTAGGAAGGATGATGCCTTTATACCCAAGCAGTCCATTTGTCATGTCCAAAAAAATGTAGGTTTGCATGATGATCTAGGTTGCCTGAACACTGATGCTATGAAGTATCTTAGACCCAGCTTTACTAAGATACTTAAAGACAGTGACGCTCAGAGACAGAGGTTGATTCTTTGGGTGCAGATGTTCAGCACATTCATTTTTGTCTTCAGAGCATAGAGTGATGGAGACTGCCTATGACAGCCCATGACTGCCTAGAGGTTGAAGTGTTCATCTAGAAAGCAGAAGACCTACATCCAGTGCTCTCCTCAGCCTAAGATGATTCAAAGACTTATCTCTCCCCTTCCAGGAGTCTCCTCCATCCACTGCATACTTCAATGGAGAGAGGGCATTCCCCACCTCTTCTCTCAAAGCAGAGTGACAGAACAAAAAAGAAACAAGCTTCAGTGGACCAGAGAGAGAGAGAACAAGCAAGAAAGCACCTCTCTAATGTCATCCACTAATGTGGGCATTCATCTGAAGGAATTTTGCATTGACCCCAGTCTGCTTCCAGAAGAGCTTACATATTTTTATCCAATCCTTTACAGCAATAAATATTCAGAGGGGGAAGGAAAAAAAAGAAACAACTGTACTTGTTATTTTATAAAATATGGAGATATACACTCTACATTTACTTGACAACTACTGGCATTTGCTAACTCTGAACTGTAAGAGAACCTTAAGAGCTGTATACTTCCACCCCAGCTGTGAGAATAATTAGCATGAACGCACACCCTCTTGAAAAATAAAATGTTTCACAAGTAAATTGATCCAATAACTGTTGCTAGAATGCCATATCCCATATGAGCAGAGACAAACCAATGATTCATTGAAACTTTTAGCTGGAAATGTAGGGGCTGTTGTCCTGTTGATGAATGTAACCTCCTATCTCTCATTACAGCACAGACTGGAAGCAAGACCCAGCCAACCTTTATTATTATAATGAGTCATATTCCCTGTGGCAACTGTTCAGACCTCCCCTGGAGCCCTCTTTTGCAAGGTGAAATAAGAGGCAGTCCAAAGACCTGACAGCTTCACAGACCAGCCCTGCTCTCTGGCTATTACAGTCACAGGTAAACTCTGCAGTCTTAAATGGTGCTCAAAAATTGCCAACTCAGCAGCGGGGCAGACAAATAATAACCAGCTTGGGGTAGGGTGGGGGGGAAGGTTGGAGTGAGTTTGTTAAGGTCATGAGCAAGTGCGTGCATTTTGTGGAATTCATTTTCTCCCCCCTGCTGGTTCTGCTTTTGAGAACAGCAGGGGATAGAGCCTGACAGTGATCCAGGCTTCTGAAACTCTGAGAGAGAGAGGGAAGGTCAAGTTCAATTACCTTTTAATTGATAAGTGGAGAGCTGGTAGCCAGGATATGAGGACAGGGCAACATGCCTGCGTGTGTCCTGCACCCTGGGCTTGCTGCTAATGCTGGCCTGTCTGCCAGAGATGTTTAATGTTGTTCCAGCCCATTTTTGTAGGCCAACACTTTGTTACCCATTATCAGATTTCTCTTTAAAAAGACAGCATCAGGTTTTACTCTTGAAGCTATTTTCTGGGTACCCGGTGATGTTAACCCCATAGGAACCACAACACTTGTAACCTAAAGTCTGCCTTGTACCTGAAACCTGAGAAAATGCTGTCTTAAACATAATTCAGTTAAACAAGATAAAAGTTACACAGAATGAAATGTGTCTGTACTTCTTTCCAAACATATTCAGCATATTAGAATCCTGCACAAAGATTAAGTTTTATATCAGATCTTGAATGGAAATAAAAATGTTTTTAAAAGCTGTGTTCAGTGGAAAGGAAGATTACACTCCAGTGAAACTCAAAGTAAACATTTTTCAAGGGCAACAATAAGGTAGCTGATCTGTTAGAACTAACCTTTTGTCCTCTGAGATCTACAGCTTAGTGTCATTGGAATACAGAGACAAAGAAAAGCAAGGAATAGTGAGAATTAACAAAAATTTTACCACTTAGTAGTTGCCGAGTTGGACCAATGCTGCACATTTTGAAAACATCTTCAGAAACTTATTGCTGCAAAAGCAATAAACCAGGTTAAAAAGTCCCAGCAACCCTACAATGTCTCAAAATTACATTACAGAAATTAATGTGTAACCCTGGAAGCTGTTGAGGTTGAACTTGTGAGGCATGAAGTAGTCACAAAACCCTTTGAGATTACCATCTTCTTAGGTTAGACCCACTACTGGTAGTAATTCCTCCTATGTTTATAAGTTGGTTAATCACTACAAGACAGCTCAAATGCAAAGGAGAACTAGGAGCTGGGGGAACTTGTAAGACAAATTCCTAGCTGACAGATTTTAAAATGAGCAAGCAGCAAAAGTAGGAAATTAGGTCAGACTGCACAGTCTCACTGTCCTGCTGGCTTACTGGGATGGGGAGAGGAACAAATGCTGGTAAAGATAAGAAATACCTGAAACTTAGCATTAAAGTGTTTAGTAGCTGCTCTACCAAGTGTAATGTTGATGATGTAATATTGAAGTTTTAAAGCATGCAAAGAAAGACTTTTCAGAGAAATGTGATCCCAAAGCCTCAGAAACTTCCCCTGCGTAAAAAAAGAGAGGTAAAATGAAATAGTAATACTCCAGTTACAAAATGCTAGGAGGAAAATTACAGGCAATTTCAGTCCTGGTGCTATTTTCTTTAATGCTTTGAAGGAATGTAGTAGATTACCTGCATTAGACAGGCAGGCTTAGAAAATGTTTCTCTTTTACAGGTTGCTATAGTCTCAGAGGCTTTAATGCCTTTGGAAATGTCTACACAGCAAAATAAAGGACACAAAATAGTGTGGTAAGCCTCAATAAGCTTTTATCTTGCCATTACAGATAACAATAGCAGCAAAAACATAGCAGGTAGAAAGGGCTTTCCACACCAGGATGTGCCTGTAACATCCATGTAGAGCCCCAGGGCAGTTTATGGGGTTACTACTTTGTGCTCCAGTCTGTGTCAGCCCATCTTGTGTTGCGTAGGCATGTTTCCTGTCTTACAAGCAGTAGACACAAATGATAATGATGCCTAAGTGGAGCTCCCCCTCACCCAACTGAAATCTGAACAGGCTAGGAACAAAACTGATTCCATGCAACATCAAACGGTATCATAGACTGTCAGCAGAAGGTTCATTTTGCATATTACATCCATTTTAGTTGTGATACCAAAAGAATGGGGCTTGTTAAGAAAGGTCTGTAAGGAGTCAACTTCTCAGAACGCAAAGATCTATACAGGCCCCTAACTAGTACTTATTGTTGGATATTCTGCAGCTTGTGTCTCTATGGATGATGTCTAAATACCAAACCACTTGGGGAAGGATTGGATACAAGACCAGAAATGGTCAGTGAAACTGTTTTTCTTTAGACTCTCAAATCCAGGCTAGTAAGTAGTGACTAGAAAGTCTGGTTCCTATCTCCTGCCTATTGTTTAACTTATTTTTAAATCACAGGTAACACAGGGTGTCAGGGGTTGGAAGGGACCTTGGAGATCTTTGAGTCCAACCCCACCCTGCCAGAGCAGGATCATACAATCTAGCACAGAAATCATCATCATTAAGACTATTAGTTGCACTGTGGCAGGTGCTGTACAAGTAGGGAAAGGAATAGGGGAGCCTATTGTAAGGGGAGGAGTGAGCTGGATGCAACTACTTTGGGTTAACAGGCACCTGAACACGCTCTGAACAAGAATGCAAGGCACAAAAATGGCACATCATTAGCACCAGAAGCAGCAGTTTGCTGTGTTCATGCCTGGCCAGTTCAGTGGCTATCACTTACCTGACCATTATATAAGAACCAAACCAAGTTTATCATTCTCAACATATTAAAAAAAAAAAAAAAAAAAAAAAGAGGAAAATATTA
>JANHGN010016959.1:0-10524 GCA_024605025.1 Megaceryle maxima
CGCGGCCGAGGGGGGGCGGGAGGCCCGGGGCGGGGGAGAGCCGCGGTCCGCCAGGCCCCGCCTGAGCCCCCTCCGGGCGCCCGGCCCCTCACAGCCCGGCCCTGGCTTAGCCCTGCCTGGGCCCGGCTTCCTCCCCCGGAGCCCCCGGAGCCGAGCCTTTGGGGTGCGCCCTTGCCTGGCCTCGGGGTCCCCCCCGCCTCCAGCCTAGCCCTGGGATCACCCCAGCCTGGCCCTTCAGGATCTCCCCGAGCCAGCCCTTGCAGACCTGCCTGGCTCTTTGGGGTCCCCCCACGCGGGGCCCTGTCCCCACAACTCACAGAGGCCTCCTCAAAATAAAACCCAAAAGCTGCCCCAGCACCCCGCAGCCACCCCACCGTGAACTCATGCCCCCAGAGCAGCCGGTCACTGGCAGTGCTTGCCCGAAGGGGAAACTGAGGCAGGGCAGAGGGCACACACCCCCCTCCATCCCTCCAGCCAGCAGCACCCAGGCTCTTCTCTCGGCACATCCCATCCAAGCAGCAGCCGGGGCTCTCCCTGAGCCCCCCAAACCCCAACCAGAGTGCAAAACAAGGGGCAGGGGTGCAGCTGGGAGATGCACCCCTGCCTGGAGCTTTTTGGCAACACAAAGCCCAACACCAGTCACAGGGTCCTTGCTACCTTGGGCCTGGCTCTGCAATCAGATAAACCTCCAAACACTTTAAAAAAAAGAAAAAAAAAAAAGCAACAACCAAAAAACTGAAAGAAAACCCCACAACAAAAGCCACAACCTTCTTCATTTATTTTTCATGGAGCTCCACAGACATGCAAAGCTCTTGCAGCCATCTGTAAAGAGAGAAGGTAATTCCTAGCCCGAGGACTTTATAGTTTAAATAAGACGTAAATGCAGCGAGAGAGGACAGCGAGGGGGTGTGAAACCAAAGGGTTTCTTCAGAGAGAGATTGGATATCACGACTGCTACGTATATGTCTTTGCGTTGACTCTATATAGAATTTCAGAGTAGCTCTGTTATCTCTAGGCTGGAACAAAACACTCTGTTCTTGCTCTTTTCCAAATATTACCAAGAAGTTGGAACGAAACAAAACCCCCAAAGAAAAAAACAACGAAACACCACAACAAAATTCCTTCGCTCCCCTCCCATCTCGATTTTGCCTAATTTTTTATATAGATCCTTTTTTTTTTTTTTCACACGGAGAAATATTTTGCCTCTTTTTTTTTTTTTTTTTTTCTTTTTTGAAAGCTCAGGGTTGAAAATCCCTGGTCATTTGGGAATTCTCTGAGCCAGCGACCGTAGCGCGGCTGAGCGCAAAGAGGCTCTTGGCAGGCGCCAGCGCAGAGAGGGCTGTGCTGGAGCATGTGCCTGAGAGAAGGGGGGGACGTGGGGGGCAAAGGAGGCCGCTTACATTTTTAGAAGGGAAAAATAAAATAAAAAAACTTAAACAAAAGGGAAAAAAAAAAAAAAAAAGCATCACCCAGGCCCGCCTGGCGCACACGCCAGCTCTGGGGGCTGGGAGCAGGGGAGCATGGGGAGGAGAAAGGGCTGGGTGGATGGAAGTGAGGATCCAGATTGAAAACAGATGGGATTTTTCTTGCCAACCTGACATCCGAGACCGCGGGAGGCGGGGTAAAACTTCCCCTTCGGAGAGGCTGGCAGCCAAGAGATAGGGCAAGGGGGGAGGCCCCCCAAAAAATCCCAGTTTGGTTTAAAATCTCTTCTCGTTCCCTCTTGCTGGGGCTCCCCGGATGGCAGAGAGGAGCCCGTTTGAGCTCAGTTGTTTTTAATACTTGGAGAGGTTTGATTTTACCATTAAGTGTCTGATTCATCTGTTCCTGCCTGCTGGAGCTAAGCCCAGCCTGGCAGTTAATACTCACCCTAGGAGACATTTTAGGGGCATTTTGCACCCACACAGATCCCTCTCCACATGCCCATGAGGGAAACCCACGTAGGCACCCAGAAACTACCCCGTGCACACCCTTGCCCTCCTGCGCAGCACGCTGCGGCCAGTGACAACCTGCAGCTAAACCCTGGCCACAACCCCTGCCCAGGGAGCTGGGATGTGGCTCAGGCTCTGTCTGTCACGTTTCCATGTAAAGAAGGCACCAAAAATGATGGCTTCACAATCTCTTGGTACAGCCCCGGGGACCTGAGCTGGTAGCCTCCAGTAGCCCGAGCTGCCCAGGCTTTAAGAAACTGCAAAGAAATGATGCAACGACCCTGAAGTGACTTCTAGGAGTCAATTTGTGGCCAGTTTGGGGTAGGGCAGAAGCAGCTCCCACTCTGGGTGGCGTCTCCTGCTTTGCCCACCCATCCACGCACCGCGCATTTTGGTGCAAGAGGGACCAGCAAACCCACCTCGGTCTGCAGACCCCTCGGAGGGGTCCCTGGTGGCACGGGGGCCATGCGAGCCCCGGTGCTGAGCATCTCATTTTCACAGAATCACAGACTGGATTAGGCTGGAAGGGACTTTAGAGATCACCTAATCCAACCATGGGCAGCGACGCCTCTCACCTAGCCCAGGCTGCTCAAGACCAAGGATCTCATGTTGGGATAGAGAATCACGACGGGACAGCACAAGGCTCAGGGGGTGCACAAGCTGCTACCCAACATCCATCAAGCGACTGGCAAAGCCTCCCCTCCACAGGGCACGGGTGTCCCCCCCAACCTGGCAGGGATACGGGGTCCGTGTCGTGTCCCCCCCCACCCTGGGATTTCACAGCTACTTTACAAACCAGAAACAAAAAGTTAATGGTGCGAGCTTGACCACATATTTTCCAGGGGCTCTGGGAGACCGGCTCTCCGCAAGCCGGCTAACACACACTCTTTTCATTCAGAGCTTTAAATACCCAATTGTGTCTGTTTTCAGCACGCTCATTTTTAGCATTTTAATGATATGGTCCCCGGCTCTCGCCCTCCTTGGATTGGCCACAGCGTGGGGGTTTTTTCTTGCCTTTCCCCCCCCCCTTCTTTTTAACATCTCGCAGAGCGAGAGGGGAAGGGGGTTAGCAAGAGGTCACACATTTCTCCTAACCCAAGTGTTTTTCCAGCAAGCAGGGGGTCCTGCCAGGGACAAAGACAAACCAGCCCCTTCGGCTGCCTGTTGGCTGCAAGTGCTGCACCTTCCGCTGTGGGTCCTCAGCGCAGGCGCGGGATGGAGCCGGAGCCTTTCGGGAGGCCAGATGATCAGGACACACTTCCCACGGGAGACAGTGGGCAGCAGTGACCATCCCCACACCCTGGCACAACCAAAACCTTGCTCACCACAACCAGCCCTGGAAGAGTGAGTTTGGGGTTTCCCACTGCAATTGTGTTCTTTTCATCCCCTGTAGCTGGAGCTCTCCTCAGGCCCCATCGACAGGATTGGGCTTGGCTGTGCTGCTCTGCTCACAGCCAGGCAGAAGACCCCATCTGCAAGCAGGATGTGGCACACAGTGTGGGCACAGCATCTGCTCCCAGCCCAGCTCCCTGGGACACACTTGGGCACCCTGGGTGCTTGCACCCATCTCACATCCCCCCATTTATGCCCTTGGCCTATTAGAGCCGCTCTGCTTTTTCCACTGGAACACTCCCAAAGAGGCATCAGACATCACAGCTCAAAGACTCCACTGGCAACTACAAGGACCACAGGACCCCCAAGCCCCAACACCTGGAGCTGTCCCAGGATCTCCCAGAGCCACCCTGGCTATGCCACCTCCCCGTGCCACCTCCCCGGTACAAAGCAGACATAAATCAATACGGCAGCTGCTGATTTCAAACAGCCAGATGCAAAAACAACCCCAGCTTTGCCACCACCTCTAAAGTCACTTGCTACACTGCCCGCAGTGCCCCAGAGTGCTGGTTTGGCCCCAGGATGCTGGGGGTTCAGTTTGCCTCTGCACCATGGGCAACCATCACTGCACTGACACAGCAATGTTGCTTCGGGTCCAGGCTCAGCTTCAGCATCTCCACCAGGCTCTGCTCCTCCATCAGCTGGTGCACCCTGCGCACCCGGGTCGTGCAAACTGCCCATAGAGCTGAGGAGGCAGCAGAAGAGTCATGACTGCACCAGAGAAGAGACAAAGGTAGCGCGTCCTACCTCCAGCCCTTAGCAAACATCCACATTTCCCCCCTTCCCCAAGCAGACTGTCCCTACTCACTTTTGCACGTGCCACTGTGACCCAGCTTTTGGCCCAGGCTGGCCCCAAGGGACATCCCTTCCTCCTGTTCCCTCCACCCTGCATCAATATTCAGTCTTTTCCCCCATCCTCTCTCCCCCAGCTCTCCAAACACACCACATCCCTCTTAACCACCCTTCTCAGGGTACTTCAACATCAACCGCTCAGCAGATTTTATTTTTTTTTCTGCCAAGTAATATCGAAATGATATTTATTAAATTTGCTCTCTAAGTCCCTCAATCTGCTCCATAATACAGTGAATCTGCGAGGTGGTTTCACTGATCCCGCCTCAATGAGACCAGATTAACGCAGATGATCCCGGCTTTGCGGCTCCCTCGGCCCGGGGAGGGTCAGAGGTTGTGCAGAGAGGCAAAACCCGCTGGCAGAGCCGGCGCGGCCGAGCCGGAGGAAATCACGTGGCCTCTGAAAATGATTTCCGAGGTTAATTCCAGGTGGGAAGGAGGGAAGCACTCAGTGTGGACACGCAGCAACTTTTAAGTCTTTGGAAAACCCCTTTAGCTGTTGATTTCAGCTTCTCCTGCTCTTCTCTCCCTCCTCAAGCACATCGATTGCACCTGCCCCCAGCCTGCTCCCCAGCAAGAAGCCCATTAAATCTAAAGTTAGCTCCAGAAAGGTTCATCAGATCCATTATCTCTGCATTCAGCTAAATTATGAAAATCATTAAGATAAGGAGGCATGGAGCCTATTAGTTTCCTGGAGAGGATGCTTTACCATTTTTTTCCGTCTGCTTCCACATTTAATTACTTTAAGTTTCACAGTATTTAATTCCATTTATTAAACCTTTAATATGTAAAAACAAAACAACTGCAGCAATACCCAGTGCTGGTTGCCTTTAGGAAGGGTGCTGAGCCAGGGCTACGGAGCAGCATCTGCCTTCCCCATCCCCTTCCCCGCTCGGCTTGCAGAGAGGCTCCGATCCCGTGGCTGCACATGGACAGTCGCAGCCAAGCTGAAGCTAAATTAATTTTAATTAAAAAATTAAGGACGTGGCCTAAGGTCTATGCAAAGGAAAAGGAACCAGCATCAGCCCAGGGTCCTCCTGCGGGCTCCCCTGAGCCAGGCTGGTCCCCAAGCTGGCTTTCAGGAGCTTTGCTACAACCTGGGGGGATGACACAATAAGCAGTGGGGTTGGGGGAACTCTACTTTTACTCTCAAATTGCAGGAGGGGGGTTTAATCTGCAATGCCACCACACCCAGCAAGCTGCAGTTCCTACAGGTTACACACACGGGGATCTTTGCTCCATTCCTGGTGTGATTTTTTAGACAGATGTTATTTTAGGAAACTGGTAACAAGCCTATGGAAACAGCAACCCCCCTCCCCGTGCTTCAAGCAAGGTCAATCTGAAGCATTAGCATCTCTCTGGCTGCATTTTGCCTTCCCAGAGATGCTGCTCAGCAATCTCTGTTACTATTACAGCAGCATCTAAAACCCCCTTCATCCTGTAACGCCGACCAAGCTGTAACCCTCACGTTGGGCTGTGTGAACAGGACAGAGACCAAAGAGTAAATGTAAAACCAGAGGCCATGGAGGGGAAGATGCCAAGCAGAAGCCCAGCTGGTCCTTCAGCCCAGCTCACCGAGACCATGGCATGAGAGCTGCAGATCCACATCCCCAAAATGGACAAGGATGTTCCCATACACAGCACCTCCAAATAACCCCTCGGAGGAGATTGCAACATTTTGACAATTCATGGAGCACAAAATCTTTTCCTGAGAAGATCTGGACATTCATGAGGCCCCTTTTCATCAACCCTTTTCTCCAGCACTCGCAAGGCTCAGTTTGCAAACACTGCTGCCTTCAAGGCGGGTCTCGTTCTGCATCCAAACAGGGCCCCACAGCTCCAAGCAGTGCAGTTTCTTCCCATCGACATCTTTTACAGGATTAAACCTCAAACTTGGCCTGCATTTTACATTTGGTTTTTAAATCAGGAACCACTCTGGAAAAGTAGCACCAGGAAGAAAAAAACAACTTGCTAAAGTGTTCCCCAGCAGCATATCCACAGAGTTTAATATAAAAAAGCTGCTGCTAATTTAAAAAACAAATGTTTAAGCAATCAGGCATGTTGATTTAATTTGTCCTTTCTGTGCCAGAGAAGGCCCAAGCAGCTCGTAGCAGTTGCCACGCGGTGTTATCAAGAGCATCCATAGTGAGGTCCTCGCACGCTGGAGGGGAGGTCAGCTCCTCCCAGCCCCCAAAAGAGGGTCTCTTGGGATAGTCCAGCCTCAGACCCACCACCCCACGATGAAAAGAGACATCCAGAACATAAGGACAGGACTTGGGATTCAAGCCCTTGCTTGCCTCCAGCATGGATAAGATCATCTCTCCGTTCCTCCAAGAGCAGCAAGATTTTAGTTCATTTGCCATCGCTGCAGACTGATGTTTTGTCATTAAAAAGACCATATATTGCTCTGCTTGTGAAGAGGGTGCAGGATGCACAGAGAGAGGTACAGGGGAACCTGGAGTCCCAAAACAAATCCAGCTGGAAAGGGAAAGCTGCTGCCTCACCACTGTGAGATGCCACTGACTATGGGTCCTTTCCATCCACGGGCTCCCAGGAGCTCGACACCAGCAGCTTAAAAACACAACCTGCACTCAGTTTCAATGCTCTGAATGCAGATCAACTCTTGGTTTAAATATTCATCAGTGCCGCGACGGGATCTGTGAGCCATCTGGTAAGTGGGTTGGGAACGTCATCCACCGCCGTGGAGCACACCTTCAGCTCAAGGGCCACTTCGTACCACCTTACGGCCACGTTCCCCAGTTAGCACCAGCTGCAGAGCCTGCATCTCTTACAGCAACAGTAAACTCAAAAGGGACTTTCCCCCCCCCACTTTTTTCTCAAAGCCTCGCCAGCAGTGAGCTAAATCCAGATCTACTCTTCACACCCACCCACGAGCTGGGGTAACCAGCAAAGGTTCATTAGCAGGAGCCGCGTTCCTCTTGCTTTGAACATGAAAGCAGCCTGAGGGGGGGTATTTTGTGGGGGAGGAGAATATTCATCATCAAAAAAAACAACCCCAAAAAAACAAAACAGCAGCGAACGCTGCCTTCAGCCTTCCTGATGCCAAAAGGGCTCCTGTGGACAAGGTGAAGTATGGGGCATTACCCAAACTAACAGGAAGAAAAGTTTCTCTTCTCAAGTCATCTCTCAGGAGACCTCTGTCCCCTTGAGCTGCAGGATTTGAGTGTTCACCTGCTTGGCTCTGCCTCTGGCCTCCACACTGCTGTATTCAGGGTTGGCTCACACACTCATGGCCCTGTAACCCGCTCTTTCCACAGTTAATATTCCACTGAGGCAATGCAAGACACACACAGTGCTAAACCAGCTGGACAAACCCTCCATCTCGACACGAGATCTTGCACCATTATCACCTTTGGCATGAAATATTCCCAAAATCAGTTGGCCAGGAGGAAAGTTCTGGGAAGACTCAATGGCAGCAGCTGGATGGCAGCCCCCCAACCTGCAATGAGCTGTGGGAGGTCCCTGCTGCAGGAGGAGTATTTTGGATGCCACTGAACAGAGGGGTTGGGGAGGGGAGATAGGACACCGGGTGCCCACAGGGGTTTGCTCTGCAACGATGAGACCTGGAGGTGAGGATGCTCCTTCAGCCTTCCTACACCATTAACTGCAGTCAAGTGGATGTTCCCAGGGTGTTTTATTCTCAATGTCAGAAGCCCAATGTTTTTTTTTTATTAACCTTTGAAGGGCAAACACAGAGCAGCCAAGAGCCCTAAGGAGCCAGGTAACAGTGGCTGCTGCTTTGAGGAAGTTCTCACTAGCCCAAGGAAAGCCTGGTCTTCTCAAATTCATAGCTGTCATGTGAAAACCTCTCGGATTAACAGGGAGTTGAGTCCTGGGCTCCTGATGAAGGACAGCTCCACGTGTGCCCATTCCACAGATGCAAACATTCAGGAATGAACTGGAAGAACAGCATTCCCATGGTCTGCAGCAAAGTGGGGAATGGAGCCTGCTCCTGATCATCCTTCCTCCAACAGCCACCACCACACGTAGCAGTTTCCACCAGGCACATACCAGGAGCAGTTTCTCCTGAAAAGCCTCTAAAGGCTCCGACTCACCAAGAAACGAGCAATAACCACAGACCAGCAACTCCATAGATAATCCATACAACACCTAAGAGGACTCCATTCTCAGAGCACAAGCAAGACTCCAGACTGTTCAGAGCCCTCTTCCCAATGCTGGAAAAGCTCCGACTCAGATTGCAGATCAATATCTCCTTTCCCACCACGGCACAGTCAGGAACGGTGATGCCTCGGAGAGGGAGCGGGAGCGCAGGAGTGCGAAGGAACTCATCATAAGCAGGAACTCAATTTTGCCCATCATTATTGTTGGCTTTAACAAATAGCTTCTGGGGATGGCAGGTACTTTATTAATTTTTCTCCTGTGCAATGTGCAGGATGACTGAAAAAAATCACTGGGTTGTTGATTTGTTTGCCTTCCTGGCCCAAAATAACTAGCTATTTATTTCTGAAAACAGCAAGATGCATCAAATACTCAAATCAAGACGATGGAGCCGGGAGGACGTGCCACACGCATCCATGGCACCAGTGCCTAGGCACAAGGTTTCGGCCCCTTTCTCCACATTAGGGAAAAAAAAAAAAAAAAAAAAAAAAAAAACACACCCAAACAGGTCCAAGTCTCCCATTTGCACTTCAGACTTGGGAAAATTGAATAAAGGGATTTTCCACCCCACTGGGTCTCTTCTGGCAGCCACATTCCTGGTGGACTCGTTGCCCATCGTGCCTGAGCCTTGGTCTGTTTGAGGCCCAGGGAGGGTTTGGGCACCTCAGCCTCAAATACAGTCCCTGGCCTTGGACTTGCCACGGAACACTGATGCTGGTGGTGGGGATCTTCTGTGTGGTGGTAGGACAGGAAAAACTGCAACAGGCACATCAGGAACCAAATAAAGGTGAAGGTGCTTCTCTCTTGTAACAGGTCTCCTGGAAAAACACAGCCACAGGAGGCACCAGGCAGGGGCTTGTGGTGCTGCAGCACTTTGCTGAGTCCTCCACGCCCTTCTAAGACCTAAGCAAGATGTTTCCATGTCCTGGAGCCCTCTGAGGTCAGCAGCAAGCTGGTGTCAACTCAAGTGCCCACGTCACAGTTGGAGCTGAAGCTCCTCTCATATCCCAGCAGCCATGGTTGCTTGCACAGGATTCAGGATTTGCTTTTTGCCCTCCTGTGGGATTGCTCCAGGAGTGCAGGAAATGCCCAAGGCAGCAGCTGATGGACTCTCGTGCGACCAAAAAAAACGAGGATTAATCAGCCCTCCCGAGGAAACGCCACTGGGGCCGTCAGGCGGGTGTTTTGGTGGTGATCTCCCAGCAGGGCTGTGCGGGTGGGAGGGACCATCCAGTCTGATGACATCCACGGGATGGGACGTCTCCTGCACAGCTCTGCTCCGTAAGGACATCCCTCAGGGGACGGTGCTGCTCAAGCCACACAACCCCAGCAGAAACTTGGTGAGGCAGCTTTGAGATCCCCATCCTGTAGGCCCCTACAGATGACCTTTTTCTGTGTTATTTTTTAAGCACCATCTCCATTCTCTGTGGTTACTGAGAGCATTTTCCATATGAGCAGCACCGGAGACTCTTCCAGAGCCTGCAGCCATCCCACACTGGAGCCTGCTGAGCAGCCAAGCGAGACCTGCAAAACCCCAACGCAGGCTGCAAGCTGCCATGAGGACCACGTGGGCAGGAACGGATCTACCCGGGACTTACGACAAAACCACTGCCGGGGAAAGGCGAGGCTGAGAAAGACGGCGCAGACGGAGGGAGCTGCAGCAGTGACGTGCCACGGCCGGGGGGATGCGGGGACAGAGAACGAGAGCAGCCGGCTCCAGCACTGCCAGCCTCGCCGGGCCGGTGCAGGGTCCCCAAAGCCCCGGGCAGCAGTGGCAGCTCGGCAGGGAGCTGGCTGTCCCCACGCACGCTCGCCCGCCTGCTTCACGGAGAGCCTTTTTCATCTGTTTGCTTTCTTTTTTTCTTAATTTAGAACAAAGGAAAAGGGGAGGGAAGCAACTTTGCAATTCTCCACGGACCCAGGACTCCTCATGCTCATCCCCAGAGAAGGATTAGACTGCATTAGGCTGAACGGAGATCTCTGACACAGCCCAAAAGTAGAGGAAATAAATGATCTGCCCCTGCATGCACACTTCCTCCTGCTCCCCGGGGACAGAAAAGGGAACACAGGGGTGAATAATCCCCCTGTACTTGGCATGGAGGAGGCCACATCTGGAATCCTGGGGTCAGTTTTGAGCCCCTCACTCCCAGCAGGACATGGAGGGGCTGGAGCGTGGCCAGAGAAGGGCAACAGAGCTGGGGAAGGGGCTGGA
>JANHGN010016960.1:0-16957 GCA_024605025.1 Megaceryle maxima
AGAAGACACAAAAGAGAGAGAGAGGCGGGGCGAGAGGAGCGGGACAACAAAACAAGGAAAAAAAAAAAAAAAAAGAGAGAGAGAGAGAGACACCTATGTATCCAGGATTTTCAATTATTAATGGCTTGGCCCTCTGAGATATGCAGCAGTCTTCCAAGGCAGGAAAAAACATCAGCTTGCTGTGATTTCAGTGGCATAAGTCCAATCCTATTCTCAGTAGTAATTCTGCCTAAAAATATATTATCAAGTTAAACTGTATAATCTATGAGAGGTATTCCATGAATAGCAAGGAAAACGTAGTAAAAATTCAACTAAAATTATTCTTGTAACTCACTCAGATACTAATGTATCTGTTTCCAACCCACAAATAGTCCAAAATGTCCCAGGAAAGTAAGGGTAAGAGTTTAGGAAAATTCCGACCCACTGTTCCCAGTTATTAACTGGTACTTCTGAGCTCTAGCAATTAATTTTTCTACATTAGATATGCACTTTTTAAAGAAAACAAGAAAGAAACATTGTATGCAACGCTTAAAAAAAAGTTTAATATGCCAAATATTTTCTCTCTAAGATAAAAGATCTCTCTGAGCCTCCATCACTACTATTCTCTGCAATACCCGATCTGTTCTATCGCACAACAGAAAGATTATTTTTGACCTCATTTAACAATCTATAAATTGTCATGAACATTTTGAGGCATCATTTCCATTTCTGATAGGCAGCTTGGCTTTTGTTCATCTTCAGGAACAAAACAGCATTGCCCATAGTACCACAGCAAACACCCAAGCATCCAGGAGTGTTGCTTTGCCACTTCTAAAAGCAGCGAAATACAACTCTGCAGCGTGGAGCTACAGACAAGGACCCTGCACACAGTCTCAGCACACTTGGAGAGCCACAATTATTGAATCAGACTTTTAAGATGAGGTAGGAAATATACAATTACTTTCATTTTGCTTACCATCACCTATTTTTGATAGCAGAAGAAAGGAAGCACAGAATTTTGAATAAACTGAGGCAAAGGCACTATTTAAAAGGGAGCCACTGGCTGTTTAAAAGGCTGTTACTGACACACGCTTAGACAATACTTGCTCCTAGACAAACAGACAGCAGCTTCTACTTACAAGTAGTATGAAAAAGTCTCCAGATCATACAGAAGGTGACAACATCCACAGAAGCAGCTTTGTGTGTTATGGATTCAGCTAACTACTCTCAGGTGAATCCCACCAAAGCAGTCACAGTTTGGATCAGCTCCTATATAGCCTTTTCAAGAGTTAGAAATAGGCTTCTTGCTTCTGTTCCCCCTAGAAGGGAACTTTAAATGTTTTTGCTGATTTCATAGCCTGCATATATGCTCTCATTTGGTTACTGAAGTATTAGTCAAGGGTCATATGATAATTTTGTTCCACTGACAAGAAATGAGTAGATTACATTTAAAACAAGACATGGCTCCAGGCACCAAATGCTGCTGTTTCTTTAAAGAAAGCTTTTCCTCCTACCCCCTCCTTGCACATTTCAGGACCTTTGGTCTTCTACAAGTGAAGAGTGAACAACCATGACACACTAGAAAAGATGAGGAAAGCTGCTTGTTCCTATTTAAATGTTATATATGTTATATATATATGCATACCATATAATGCACCTATTTTTCTTTTTATGACTTTGAAATAAAAATAAGTGGAGTGGATTTTTACAATGTACTTGGACTGACCATTGGATGTCATAAAATATTTTGTTAGGCACAGCTTTGGAAAAAAAAAAAAAAAAAATCAGTAACTAGGCAGATGCCAGCTATGTAGCTCCATGGTGCCAGGCAGTCATGCTCCTTACTGCGTCCTAAACTAGAGGGGCAAAAAATGATGGCTCCAGAACTGAAATCCATTAAATTTACACTGGGACAAATGGAATTTAGTGTGATCACATGTCCTAGAAAAAAAGCCTTCTTTTATATTAAGCAACTCCTTTTCTTATTTGCAGCAAGGTTACATTACTGGCTTCAGCTAAAACACACCCAAGTTAAGGCCAGTTAAAGCAGAAGTTGAATCAAACCCAGTCTGTAAATGTTAGTGTCTCAAGGAAGCCTGAGCAGACACAGAAGCCATAGCAAATGATTTGCAATCCTCACATACACACTGCACTGTAATCTGAAAACACTTCAGAGAATCAGCTCTTCAGTCACCAATGCGCCAATGCTGCTTGGGCAGGCTCGCATAAAAAGTTATTTCCAAAGCAAATATCAAAATACAGGTATTAAAATAGTGAGAAAAAAGCAGGGGTAACATTATCCTTCCAGGTGATGAAGCTCCCATTCTGGGATGACAATGTGATACTTGTTTGTGCCTCTCGAGGCCAAAGGATGGGGCAAAAAAGGGCATTCTGCTGCTTTGCACGTGGTATGGTGCTTGTGAGATGCTTTAGGGATCTAATCTCCACTGAGGACTCTGTACCCACCATACAGATACTGCCCACAAAGCAGGACAGATGTGTTCCTCCTTGAAATGAGAAAGCAGACAAAGGAAAAAAAGGAAACCATAAGCCAGCTTCCTATTCTCAAGTGTTACAAAGTTTGAATGCTTGCAAACAACTTCCTCTTTCCTTGCTCCAATAACTTAAGATATTTAAGCAAATGAAGAAGTGGGCACACCCGCTAGAGAGTTAAGAGTGAAGAAGTGGTGATCAGGCACCTGATTCTCATGCCCTTTTACCGTTTGACTTGAACACTGCATCACTGGGCTCTTTTCCAAAAAAGACTGCTCAGTTCATTTGTGAAGTCCAAAATGGTGGATTGGAAAAACTAATGCTAACTTTGCTCCTTCATGCAGCATTTACTTCCTCTACAGTCCAACTCCAAATGCCACACTCAGTTCTTTATAATTAATACAATCTTTCAGTTTTCCTTCTACAGAAAGGTAGAGCCAGAAATAGAAAAACAGTATTAATCCCAGCACTCACTTCAGTTACTCGTCTCCAATTTCCAACAGATGGTTGCCTCCTTCATTGACTAGCCTTTCTGCAGATTCCCAGTTGGGTATGGGACAGCCACATACATGGCAGTGTGGGATACGGAGAAGGTAACAGGGCACTTGTAAATCCCTTAAATACACACTGCAGATCATGGACACTATAAAGCAGCAAAACACCTGCATACTAAGAATGGCCTGGAACAAAATCACACCTGAAGAACATTCCTCTATCGCACTGTTAATTGCTAGTCCTTGACGTGGTTTTGGTCTAGGACAGTCAGTGATCTTGCACGGAAATTTTGGGCATAGCTCAGGAATTAGCAAGGGCCTGTGACCACTGCCAACAGACAGTTTGCCCTCAGTCCCTATTTTGAAGTGTAGCAAGTGTTGAACATTACAGACTTGGGATGTTTCATGTCAATTTACTATAGGAAAAAAAAAATCTGGAAACTTGTAATTCACTGATACTTAAAACTTAGTCTTACTAAGTCACCATCTTCAGACCATGACTGGTTTATATCAGCTCTGAGGACTTGAAATCATGTTTAATGGAAAAAGCAGTATAGGGACCACGTCTGCTCTACAGTGATGTCCTGACCCCTTTTTGAAAGTGAAAGTAAACCCAGTAGCAAGAGAAGCATTTGAAAGTAGGAGAGTAGCACTGAAAAATGAATTATTTTTTTTTTTTATTACCACTAAGGAGAGAAACAACCTTCAAGAGAAGACAAGGAACAACAACTCCTAACTCTCAACTAGGAGGTCACATGCAGAAAAGATACCAAGGCATTTAAATACCTCAGAAGGAACTACTCATCTGATTTCTGTTTAGCCTGGTCATTTTATCTGTAGTGCTTATATGTAAGGTTCGGATGGCAAGTCTGCATTTCTTGCTAACAGTTGAGCAACAACAGAGATAAATGTTGATAACTGAGGAGCAGTCAGGAACACACTCAAATTTAGGAGGTTCCCAACAATTTCATTTCAGGTACCTCTGAAGCAGTTTGTGCCCTTGGGTTCTGAAAGGACAACTGTCACCAGTAGAGAGAGTTCAGCAGAACTTAAGTGTTATCACATCACTGGTGACGCCTTCTGTACATAGTTTGAACTGTTCATAGACAAGAGGACACAGAAAAGCTTCAGAATAATATGTCATTACACCCAGATCTATACAGATAAACTCATAGCCTACACTACAATTAAGGTTGCAAATGCTTAATTTCAGTCCTGGACACTCCCCAGAACACACAAATCCCTGTGGAAAAGGCAGTGTGCTGCATGCCAAAGTAGACAGTGCTGGCGTTGAAAATGTTGCTCTATTTTGTTTCCAGGTCCATGCTCCCATTCAGCAAACACTGGCTGTTCTCTTGGAATGTCAGTGTGCAGGGTGAGAGGCAACAATTGGCAAAACTTAGAGTTATGTGGTCATTGCTTGATGGAAACTTGAGCACCTTTCCAGAGTCCCTTGCCAACATAATTAAATTGTGCCATTATAGATTCTTTGGACAAGGTTTCTAATAAAGCATTTCTGACAAAAACTTAAAAATGAAAGTCAAAATTCTGAATTAATTCTTACGTGTTTTTTGGCTGGGGATAAAATTTGTCCTTTTTTTTTTTTTTTTTTTTTTTTTTTTTAATGTTGGTTAAGTCAAGGCAAGTGTTTAGCACTGGAACAACATAAATCAAACTCCAGCATCTGTTCTCTGAAGGAGAGGAAAATAAAACAAAAGAATAAACCATCTTTTTTCACTCCACCCCTTCAAATTCCTCAATTAAATAAAAAAACAGGAATCTTTTTTGTTACTGCTAGTATCACTCTTCCTTTACTCAATGAATGAATGAACAGAAAATCAAACTCCTAAAGTCTGAAGGACACCTTGTTTTTTTTCTTGCCGAGGATTGACTGTGCAGGTAAATAGCTACCAGAGCTGCTGAACCTCAATCACACAAAGCCTATATACCATAAAATGATAGAGCTACACAAAGCTTAGAAGTTGGGCAGTGATGTGCTCTTGTACAGTAATTCTCACAAGAAAGATCAACCAGTCACAAGAAGCTTTTTCCTCAAAGCCATTGTTCCTAAACTGCTTTTTCAGAACTTCTGGCACGAGCACAGTGCCTGTCAAAGCTTCCCATAATCCAAGCCTCCCGCATCTCTCTGTTCATGGAATCAGAAAGCTGGATGGGGGCTAGTCACACACAGGAAACAACCTGTATGCGACTGCACTCTACAAATGAAGTGAATAATGGCCCAACCTCACTGAAGCCAATGCAAAATTAAGCCAGAAAAAGCTCGAAGCAAAATGGAGATTCTTGACCAGTGACCTAAAGGTAACTTTCAGTGTCGTCCTTCTGCTGCCTGCCTTTTCTTCTAGGATGCAATCTGATGCAGCACATAAACCCAAGTAGTGTTACCACACAAGGACAGAAAAAGATTAATTGCACCAGAGCTTCTGTCTTGTAGCCAGTCAAACCAATTGCCCTGAGCTACAAGTTTGCATGAACAACCCAACCCTTTTTCTCTGTCAGACACACGAGTCTTCTTTTGTGCACTCCATATTAGATCAATACTACAACAGCACTCTTCAGTGCGACATCTGATCTTCTGACAGCTGGATGAGCCACAGCCCAGCTCTGAGTTCTCCCGCTGCCACGATAGCTCAAAGGAGAGAGCTAGAAACGAAGTCTTTCACTGTACCTCTCCTGAGACTGTGAACCACAACTGTTATCCATGCCTGAATTTCATTACTAAATTGTTGAAACTAAACCCAGACTTTTCTCATAAGTGGCTAAGAATCCCATGACAGGTTCACTTAGTTCTGTGGCTTCCAGCCAAATAAGCCAATTCCATCTTTCTCAGGTTGAGAGTTAGCTGAGTGCCTGAATCTAAAGTTCTTTTTTTCCTGATACAGAGGAATAAAGATGAAGAGGGAAGGCAAGGTAGCACAAATAGTTAAAAGGGGAAAAAAAAAAAAAAAAAAAAAAAGAAATGTAAAAGGATGTTTGCTCCAGTGTGTGTGAGAAACAGACTTTACACATAGAGGCATTGTGCAACATTTGTACCTGAGCTCCTGACACTGTGACAGCACAGTTCCTACCTCTCATAAACACTGCTGTAGCAAGCAAAAGAAACAACAAACACTTTTGACTCAAGAATATGGCCAAGATGTTAACTAACTTTCCCTTCTGGGGCAGGCAACCAGCTGTAGTACTGTAGTTCCAATCAGTCCAAACACAACAGGTTTCGCATCATAATATTTGAAGGTGTTATGATGTAAATTATCATGGCACTTATTCCATGAAACTGGTGGGCATGTTTTTGTTGCACAGAAGGTGTGAAGTAGCTCACCTGTTTCCACTGAGGCTGGAACACTGCACCTTACCATGGGAGAAGAGCAGAACAATAACCTGTCAGAAATCCACGCCCTCACCTTGCACTAACTTGCTAATAGAATCATACCCCTAACAGCTTATGCTTCAAAGACACTTCAGACAAGAGGAACACTAACTAGATCTAAACAGGAACCAAAACTACAACACTATATGAATGTTGAGAAAGCTGAACTCCATATTTAAAGTCCAGATTCATGTTTATTTCTGGTACAAATGCAGCATCTCTTTCTGTCTTCCTGCCAACTGATATCAGAAAGCTGCTCCTGTCTCTTGGGTTGGCTTACAATTCAATGTCCCAATAAAAACATCTTCAGAGCTGTACAGTGCCATTACACAAGATGGGAAAAACAAGAGCACCCAGTACTTGCCTAAGCTACTGAAGAGACTCCTGCTGTGACTGTATCCTAAAATCTCATTTCCAAGGTCAGACTTCTGCTACCCCACATTTTGTGGGTCTTTGTGGCAACTTTTCTAACCTGAGTAAATTGAAGTTAAACATTTTTGGTCCTTGTGTTCAAGAACCACTTGGATGGAAGTTTGGATACTCTCTGTATAGAGTATGGAGACTCTCTGTAGAACCAAAGTGAGATGATTCATGAAGGTCTGGATTGCAGTTTTGACATTGGTCTAGATGTGCTCCAACAGCAGGGAAAAACTCTGTACCTGTATCCCATTCTAACATCACTGTTTTATTTACAAAGGGCAGAAAAATCACTCTGGCATGACAAACAGGCTAGCTGATAGAATCAGAAATTATCAGAGAAAGCCTTACAACACCATGAATGACTTGGCCATTCACATAACTCAGTTCCTTCATTTAATTAAATCTTATATGCTCAACTAAGACTGCAAAAGAAATAGGGGTCATATATATAGTTGCATCTGTGGAGAGGACATCTGTCACCTACGAGCAGCATTAAAAGTATCGACCAGATGGATATGAGCTTTTAGCACATTAAGCATGTTCTGCATTGATCTAGTGACCTGAGGGCAAAAGGCTCCAGATATTTCCTTACATGGCCTCAAGGCACTGGTCCCACCTCCAGCCCTAACCAAGCAGAGCACTTAAAAGTACCATCTCATGCTTATACTTCTCTTGCTTCTGCTTTGAAGCAATTAGCTGGGTGCTGAACAGCAGCAGAATGAATTGCACAAAAATTGCCTGCAGCTTTCCCAAACAGGCTTGGAGGTGTGATTTAAAAAGCATGGCTTAGCAGCACATGAACTTCTATAGAGTTTAAAGGGATCTTAAACAACTAGGCCTGTATTTCAACTTGCATCATCAAGCAGGGTGAAAAAAACCCCAAGATAAGTGACATAGTGTAGTTCTAGCTTCAGCTGTTAAGTCACATTTAAATTAGGGAAGGGAAAAAAAAGGCCAATAACCAGAATGAATTGGTATAACCAGCTCCTACTCTGAGTTCCCTCACCACTATAAACACTTGCTTAATTAGTTTCTGGAGCACGAGGCCTGTATTCTTAATTGCAGAAATCCACTAATATTCAGAGTTCCTACTCACACCCAGTAACTGGATTTGATTGAAGGGAGGACTGTTTGTGCTTTATCCTGCAGGGAAGTTGTTAACGCTTGGCCATTTTCCCTTCATATTCTCTCCTCACTGACCCCAGAGAGACCATTCTACCTGAAAGAGTTTTTCAGACAGGGATATTACAACAGTACGCCGTACACACTATTCAGTAAATCCGTAAGTATCCAACAAATTTATAACTGACACCTTTGGAATTTGCTATCTGTGGTTCCAATCTATACTAGAAAGTTTTATAGCACAGATTACAAAATTATTTACAGAATAATTCAAAATGTCATGGTTCATATCCATATAGCATCCCCCTTGAGTTTAATGCATCTCTTCCAACTTGGTTTGGTTTAAACTTTCACAAACATCCCAAACACATATACCCATGAAAAGAAGGAGTAAAGAGTCATATAAATTCCTTGGTATGTAAGCAATTTTACTGACTTCCGTAAAAGAAGCTGTTCTCAGATCCTTTCTGCCCTAGACAAAACTCTCAATCTTGCTTCCCCACAGTAGTAGGTTTACAAATACAATTGGCCTTTTTGTTCTCAGAGCAGTTATTTCCAGATTTGGGATTGGCCAGGCTTCAATCCAGAAAACAGATTTCTCATGACAATTCCCAAATAACTTCAAAAGCGGGGGGATTCAACCTGCCTGAACTATTTGGCAGACCAAGCATCCCACGTCTCCCAGAAATGTTCAAAGAATCCACTTCTCAGTTTCTGCAAGATTTCCAGCTGGGTGTTGCACTGACAACCAGTGCTTTATCAAAGCCAACCCTTATCCACGCAATGTACAGGAGAAACTACTGATCATCCAGCATGTTTTATAAATTGCAGTTGTACCCTTACTAATGTCATTTATATTGTCATTATAGTCCAACTACACCTTAAGTGTCAAGTCCTTCCCCTCCAACACTAGTTAGAGCACGAGGAAGAAAATGCTCTCATCAAGAAGGCTCTTTGAGAGAAAGCCTCAGGGGAGGTTATTTCCAAATGGATGTAGTCATGTTGTGGACAGTCTGCAAGAAGATTTACTTCCACATTTGTTTTAGGACATTTAGAAAACTGAATTAGAAGATCTTCACTTAGTGTCTGACCAGGCGACAGCAAATCTTTTCAGTTTTTTTTTTTTTTTTATACAGTCCAATCCAAGCTCACTCCTTCAGCACATCCTGATAGTGAAGAGCATACTGCACAACTGTATTTAGGGTGAGGCATAACCTACTAGTGTAAGCACATGGATGAGGACTCAACATGCACATATTGTAATCCTAGATTTGGTATCCTGGCACACCCCATGGCGAGCAGTTTAACCTTTGCCTCAGTTTCTGCATTTATAAAAAGAACACATAATATTCCAGCTCAGCATGGCAGAGGGATTAACAGCTGCACTGGGGAGGAATTTTAAGAAACAGAGTATGCACACATACACATCCCATGGATATGGTCTTCAAGAACAACAGCCCTTACATACCTTTACTAGGTAACGTCTGTGTCACCCATAGTTTCAAGACTGGGAAACTAATGGGATACAAACATTTCTCTATTTTTGTGCAGGCAACCTGTTTCAGAAGAGCTTCAATGTGATACATGCAACAAACAATACAATATTAAAAAAATAACTACTGTTAAATTACTTCAGGTCAGGTGGCAAGTAGCACTTTCCCTGGATATGAAAAGTAGGCTGCCTTTTGGAGATGATGCCTGGGCTATTAAATACAAACTGACATTCAAGTATAGTAAGAATCTTCCCTTTTTAGGCACCAAAAGAGTTTGCTGCTCGTGCCGATTCTTTCACATGCTGCTGTCCTGGGCTGGTCACTAAGAAGCTCTCTTAACAGCTTTGGTGACAGTGGTGGGGAACCATTAATGCATGGGTTCCCATAAGCGTAACGAGAGAAGCAACCCCTGCACTTGAGAGTTCAGCTGTTTGAGAGGAATACAAAACCTGTGCTGAACAGTTACAAAACCCAGCAACACCCCCTCCTGCCCCCAGCACGTATCACCTTACAGTTGAGGAAGATAAAAGCTGGCTGTGCAAATACTGTGCATAACCCAGTCTTAGCATTGTCAAACAAACAAAAACTTGCCTGAGCAAGCTGGGACAGACAGACGGGTTGGGAACAGTTTCTACTTCCCCGAAATACCTAATAATACAGTCAACAATCCATCTTTTGTAACATACAACTTTCATGCCCCTGGCTGGGCCTTTTGCTGCGATGGAAATGGGATGGACAATTTCCTACTGCTTTCCAGTTAGTGAAATCCTGTTACAGTAAACAAAACTGTCATCATCAACCAGTTTCAAACGTTCACACAACACAAGTGTATTTCTCCTGCTGACAGCTACTGTTATAAACACCACAGAAACACTGCAGCTAACTACAGGAATACTTCTTCCCAGAACTGCTGTCATAGGCAACTTAACACCTAGGTAAGAACTGCTGGCATAAGCATAATCCAGAGAAATCTTCAGTAACGTTTCTGAGAAAAGGAAGTTCAAGGAAGAGCTGACAAACATCTGACAGACAGGCCCACGAACGTTATATGGCTTCATCCCCTGCTTGAGCAAGCAGGGTATTCCAGGTCATGCAGTGCCAGCCACCCCCAGGCTGCAAGGATATGGGATTCTTCTCGCTCAGGGAACGCCACGTGTGGCCACACTGATCCTCCTCACTTACCATGCCGCTAGCTTATCACGCAGGAACCTATTTACCAAACTGAGAACACTGAAAGGACTGCGTTCAACTTGTGTATCACAGCCACCACACTTAATCCACTTCATAGCACTAATCCTGATTTTTTGAGGCTTCCCTTGAACCTTTATTAGGCTTTCAGGAAAAGGCACCTTTCTTCTTCAGTGCATCGCTACATCGTAGAAGCTGCTATAAGCAACACGTCACAGCACAGAAAACCTTCAACCTAACCGAAGGCAAATCTGTGACCTTTTCAGCTAACAGCTAACATACTGAGGAACAGAATTAAAAAGCTACACAGAACTTGCCCAATTACTCTTCCAAGGAGTTGCCTAAATCATATCATAGAACTATATTCTTAGCAGTTGTCAGTTAAAAGACCTAAATATGTTTTAGAAACCAGGGAGAAATGCCTTTAAAATTTACTAAGCTAGTTGTCTCCAATGCTATGGTTATTCATACTAGACTTTTCAAATATTTTTCTTGCATGTAGTGGTCCAGTATTATTCCTTCAATTAATCTCAAGACACAATCAGCATTTAAAAACAGACGAGTGGATTTTGTTTTCATACTATGGAACACAGGGGGTTCACAGTGCTGGGATACAACCATCCTCTCCATCATAACAAATTGGTGAATTAAACATAGAAAATAAAGGACAATTTTGTAGTTAATTCCTGCCATGTTAGGCCTCAAGCAGCTAGTTACTCAGCTCCAGAAACTCTTAAATACATGTTAATAGCCAATGGACAACATTCCCTTCATGACTAAAAGGTAGAGGAAGGTGATCACAGAGAGTTATGGGGAGAAACCTTGGTTAAAAAACAAAACAAAACACCAAAAAGCAAGCATAGGTTTAAGTAAATTATTTTACTCTCTTCTGACTTACCCTAATGTAACAAACCATGTGCTATCTTGCAAGTATATAAAACATTCAAAGATGAATATATATCCTATTAAACATAATTTTCTTTTTCTAAGAAAGTGCAGCTGATTTCACTTCTTTATGAAGTGATTACTTTAGAAACACCCAAAAAGTGTTCAGATAGTTTGAGGCACACATTGTAGGACTTCCCAGGCCTAGGGGACTGCATTGGCCATGGCTTGCACACCACACAGGATGAAGGGTCAAGTCGTGGGCATCTAATCAAAGATGACACAGCCTTCTGGTAAACTAATCTTAGGACAGAAGAGGACCCTAGAATTTCAACTCCTGCTTCAGCACCAAACATTTCCGAGGATGTATAATCAAAATACCAATGCTAACCTTCTACTTTGAAAAGCATATTAGAAAGTGCCTGAAAACTCAAGATGTGATGAAAGTGGAGACTGTTGGCCAATTCAGAGTTCAAGTCCTACTTCTAGTAACTTACAAGAGTGAGAAGGGCCTCGGCAGTAAGAGATCTCTGAAGTGAAAGAGGAAGCTAGTATTGAAGTAATCAAGGCCCAAGAAGATGCCATCCTCGAGGACAGTGTTAGCTCAGGGAATGGAACATAAAGGTTGTTCAGATATTATGAAGAAATTACACACTGCTCAGACAAAGCCAGTTTGCAAAGTACAAGAGAAAGAGCAGGATTAAACGCTGTGCCTAAAGAACGGCGTGAATAAAGGGCAATATTGAGTCAATATGACATTTCAAAAGTCAAAGCTACCAGTAGCAACAACAGGAGCCCTGATACATGTAACACAATATGGTTGTTCAAAACAAATGACCTCATTATAATAATAGTGAAATTAATGGTGAATGAAGTCCTTGGCCAGGTCTAAGGCTCTGTTGGAGTCAGGTTACATACATACTAAAAAGATGCTGTCATTTTAAAACATAAATGGAAATCTGGTCAAATAAAACAAAGGAAAACTTCAGTGCCAAAAAAAAAAAAAAAAAAAAAAAAAAATTCCGATATTTCTTTTGGATGTGTTGCAAACAGTAACACCAAACACTGACAGTATAATCAGTGATGGAAACTCCACTCAGATGTCTGGAATAAGAAGCTCCAGTTTTGTCCCCCTAGGAAAGATGCTAAAGCATTTCCTTATCTGAAAGGGCTCCCATCCACATGTACCACCTTTCCTGTACAGTATACAATGAACTATTCCCCTTAATGAGGATTTTCATCTAAATGACCCCTACTGTACTTGCTTCAGCGGCCAGGATAAATCTGTTCAATCTTCCTCCTTGCAGAACTACTCAAGTCACATCTGTCTTTTATCTTCCAAAGACCTGAAAAGAGGTACAGGTGCCAAGAGAGAGAAGAGAAATAGGCAAAGAACAGAAGAAGGTAATGCCTTTTATGATTTAAGGCATGTTAACAGAAGGGATTGTTGACTGATTATGATTATACTCTGCGATTCTTCCGCTCCTTGTTCTTTCACCATCTCCACTAGGAAAGCAAAATCTGTCAGGAAACTGGTGAGTCAGCATTCTGCTGTTTGCCTTAGCTATGAAGCATTGATTTTTTTTTTTCCCCAAAGCTTTGATATAGGGTCACAGGTATCCTAAGATCTTTACTGAGTGCAAAGGGGTCACAAGACCAAGAGCTGTTCATTTAAACAAAAAACAACAACAAAAAAAGCCAATTCTATTTTTTACAATATTTGTTTGGACATTTAAATTTTCTGAGAGACCTGAGGGGGGGGGGGGGGAAGTCTATTTTTCTTTAAGCTGTTTAAGATAATAAAGGAAAAAACAATGCATGCTCTTCACAAAATCTTCTTTCAAAAGTCACTGAATATTTTCCAGTAATCAAGTATACATGGGTATGTCTAGTTAACACAACTACTAAGGCTAAAAGGTAGGGTAACTCCAATATGTGGAAGGATTTCTTAGAAAACAGCACTTGGAATTTTTTAGCACTTATCCATAAACCACTCCCCTTTCAGCATATCTGAAATTACACAATGAAAAGTCACCAGGCATTGTGAAACTCTAAGCAATGTTATTTGGCCAGAAAATTCTTAAACTGTCTTGTTACTACATAAAGATTAACATTAAAGGAAATCTGGTATATTTTAAAAACAAAAATGCAAGATGGCTCAGGAAGCTCAGAGAAGTCATCCCCTCAACACAGAAGAGCTCCATAAAAGGGATCATAATATTTCAATCTGCAGGGAGGTTTAATAAAAGGATCTCTACTTAATAGGCTGGAGATTAGTTATGAAGCAAAACACAGAGTCAGACCATAAAAAGTTAATTGCAAATCACTGTTTTCTTGTTTAAACTGGCAGGAAATTGTGAAATATTTCCTCTACAAAAACATAGGTGAGCCATTATGTAGAATTTACCATTAATGAGGTGGAAGGAAGGGAAGCACAGAGCAAACTAGAATTAACATCCTAAGAAACCAGTTGCTTCTGAAAGGGACAAAGTCATCAGGCAGGAAAGGTCTGTACATTAATATGTAACTCTGAGATTTATGGTCAAAGCCAAAGCCAGCTTTAAGACAGACCACTTAGGAGTTATTTTAGGTAGTGAATGAATGTAACAGTAGGTGCTATTTACTACATACTTTATAAGAAGCTTTGAGATATACAGGTGAAAGAGCTATATAATTATATGATATTATATTATATAATAATATAATATATACATAATATAATATCACCAAGAAATCCAGGTTACAGTTAGAGGTGGACAACAGGATTCTCTTAATCCTTTCTGGATGCATCACTGAAACATAAATGACCCAGGCTATTTCATATCCTTAGCTCTACTCAGCAATTTGGAGATGAAGCAGCATTCAGTATATCATACTTCAGAGGCTAAGCACAGAAATAAGAATGGATGTTTATTGTTTAATACAAGCAGAAAGAACCTAATCCTATTAAGTATATGATGTGCTTTTCATTTGATGACCTCTCTCTACACGGACCTTTCCTAAAAACACTTTTTACAGTCAGGAGATCTCATGCTCCAATAGCCATGCAATGGTAAATAGCTCCTCCTTTGGCAGTAACACTCAAGACTATCTGAAGCATCCTCTTCACTTCTGAAACTTGACACGTTACAGGACAGAGGCGTTCAAGGATCTTTATGTCTTTGTGGCAGTAATCTCCAAAGGACTCCTCAGAGATTCTCAGACTGGGTTTTCAGCAGAGCACTCTGCTGTGGAAAAAGGTGGTTGAACAACAATACATCCAACAGCAATTACAGAAACTATGTTGCCTTGAATCTATGCTAGTGGTTATCTTTTTCCTCATCCATTCTACTTGAATTAATTTAGAATAAGTGTAACTTCTTTGGTTAAGATCAGCCAAGGTTTCAGAAACAAGAGAATTTGTAATGGACTGTTACTTTAGCTCTATGTTCTTCCTGAGCTTTATGTACTCTTTAAACATGCTATCACTAACATCTTTGTATAGGAAGACACTTGATTCTGATGTTAAAGTGTCATTCCCCTCTATTCACACCAAGCAAGACTCCATTAAAAAAACTTGACTTGGCAACTATCACTATTGTGATTATTAGGAATTAAAGACCATGATTCATCTCTGCTTGACAAAGCACAATTTCAGTCAATAATGGAAAATTTCTCTCTGGTCCAATACTTTCCGAAAATAGAAGCATAAACAAAGATAAGCTTTGTGGAATTACATTATGCCACTTTGGCTTTCTAAAGCAAGCACAAGCCCAAGTGCTCACTGACAAAGTATTACCTATTTAAAGCATTGCTACCACAAATCTGGTAAAGTGGCTGCCAAGTAACTGGAAGTTTAAAATAAAGAAACAACACGGTGACCTCTGTTCTATGACTGACTGAAGGCAATCGTCCATGCTGCTTTCCCACTTTTTGAGATGTACAAAAACCATAACCTGTAAAAGATAGCAGGATGTACAATAAGGAGACTCATGATGTGATATATTCAATAAGACAGAAAACTCTTATCTGAATTTAAAATCAAGTGTGTTCTACCTGTTCTTTGCTTCCAGGACAAAGTAACTAGAATACCACAACCACAACCCCTTTGACTAATCTCTTTCATGATTGTTCTGTGGGTCTCCTTGTCACTGTTGTGACTAACATCTGAGTTAGGAACATGTTGACAAGGTGTCATCTAGGACTCTGGTAAGAGCCGGAAGCATGGGCACTGCATACAAATATGACTCCGATAAAGCACATCAATTTCATCTATGATAAGAAAGCACAAAAAAGTTTTGTTAAAAACCCCCAAGCCTGCAGATCCTGCGTTACTTGCTAGAAAACGGGTCCCAGGTTACACTCCACTTTCTACAACAGGCAGCCAAAAGCTTCAGCTGACTGCTGAACAAGTCTAACCCTGCAAACCAGGGAAGGAAGAGGCCACAAGAGGAGGCTAATCTCTTCCTCCTTCCTTGAAGAAACAGATGGCCCAGAGAGAAGGCAGTATTGTAATAATCTCCAAGTTATAACAATCTCCCCTAGATGTGCTTTCCAATCTCCCCTAGCTGTGCTTTCTTAAGAGGTAATATGACCTCTTACAGTTCATGTCCCAACATCCAGTTAAAAACCTTCACCAGCCTCCTGCAGGGAAGAGGCCTCACCACACATACCCAGGCATGTCTCACCCAGTCATACCAAGTCAGTCTGCAGCTGTTCTACCAGGCAACATCAAATTCATATACTTGATCACACCATTTTTCACCTAAAGCCCCTATAATAGCACTAATGAACTCCATTTTGCTTAAATCACACCTAATTTCTTGTCACGGATTTCTTTCAAGATGCAACATTAAGTTCACAAGGTGGCATTGCTCAAGATCACATGAATTTAGAAGATATACAAGCACACTAAAATCGCTCAAAGAGTGATAGAGAACAGGTCCTCTCCTTGGAATTTCACAGAATCACAGGATGTTAGGGGTTGGAAGGGACCTCGAAAGATCATCAAGTCCAATCCCCCTGCCAGAGCAGAAATGCCTGCATTAGGTCACACAGGAACATGTCCAGGTGGGCTTTGAATGTCTCCAGAGGAGGAGACTCAACAACCTCCCTGAGCAGCCTGCTCCAGTGTTCTGTCACCCTCACCATGGAAAAGTTTCTCCTTACGTTTACATGGAACCTCCTATATTCCAGCTTGCACCCATTGTCCCTTGTCCTATCATCTGATGTCACTGAAAAGACCTTGGCTTCATCCTCCTGACACTCACCTTGTATGTATTTATAAACATTAATGAGGTCACCCCTCAGTCTCCTGCAAGCAAGAGAGACCCAAATCCCTCAGAGATGTTCCACTCCCTTAATCATCTTTGTGGCTCTGCACTGGACTCTTTCGAGCAGTTCCTTGGACTTCTTGAACTGAGAGGCCCAGAACTGGACACAATATTCCAGATGCGGCCTCACCAGGGCAGAGTAGAGGGGGAGGAGAATCTCTCATGATCTACTAACCACACCCCTTC
>JANHGN010016963.1:0-93013 GCA_024605025.1 Megaceryle maxima
AGATCGCTTAATATATAAAATTGGCAGCAATTAAACTCTCCATTACCTGCCCTCAGAAACTTTTAAATATGCCCATATCCTTTTTTTTTTTTTTTTTTTTTTTTTCCAATCAGCTCCCATTGGTCTCTGTCTCAAGCCCTTCCCTGGTTAAGTATTTTTTCAAGGTAAATTGTCCTATAGGAAGATCTTACATTCATTGCAACATAGATTTTTATTTCAGCTTTTCAACTGAAAATTCAAAGTAGAAAGTAATAGGAAAAAATATAGCAGGGTCATGTTAATTTGTTACTACAAAATATATGTATCTTTTAATCTGAAGTCTGTGCACAGCTGTATATCCTCCATAGAACGAAAGCAAAGTAGAAAACTTCAGGCCTTTTTAGCAAATTTTGGAATAATTTACTTCTAGTCACACTTTGGCATTTCAAGCTTGGGGCAGCTGTGTTTCTAGCTGATCCCACTGGTTAAGTGTCTTAGTTTTGGGTGGTTTGTTTTTGTGGGGTTTTGGTTGGTTGGTTGGGGTTTTTTTGGTGGTGGTTGTTTTTTTGGTTTTTGTGGGTTGTGGGGGTTTTTTTGTTTGTTTTTGGTTTTTTGTTTGTTTTGTTTTGGTTTTTTTTTGTGTGTGTGTTTTTAATTTTTACTACTTTCAAAATAAATATTAAATGCTCCAGTCCTGTTCTTAATGAATTTGACCTATCCATAAGACAATATTCTGGAAAAAGAGATGTTTGTTTAGAGCAGCTTCATATTAGCATGCTTGTAATATAGAGAAAGGGGAAAAGAACCTCTGTCCCTTTGAAATCCTCCAGGCAGTTCTGCAATGCTGCCTTGTGAGCAAATGCATTTTTTATCTTATCTGTTCCCTGCTGCAAATCAGAGCTCACTGAAATGCTCTAGCACTCCTTTTGAGCTTTTTGCAAGACCAAATCACCATAGAAAGCCATTTGAGAGGGTCAGAATTCTTAAAAAAAAAACCAAAAAAACAACCCACAACAACAAACCAAAAACCAACAAAACAACATTGCCAGTGAGATCTCAAATGAGATAAATATTTGGTCAGCTGGCTATGTAAAGACCACTCAGTGTCTGACTCATGCTTGCACACAGAGGACAGGCTGTAGGATGGAGTGCTGCGTTGAGCCAGATGTTTGTCCTATGGTGCATGCATGGAAACATTTGAGCATATAGGTTATCATTCTGCACTGGGCCCATTTAAACTTGAAATTTCCAATGACAAATTGAAGAATACTTCTTTTTAAGTTGTGGAACAGTAATGGGAGTTAGGATTTATAAGCCCTGCCAAATTCAATAAACTTGTGTTATAGCCTTTTAAAATTGTTATATCGAACGCTGCTTATAAAGAGCCATCTTCCTTCTATTGTTTCATAATTTATTCAGTGTTTTCTTAACTTGCCCATCAGCAGAACAGTAAAAATGCCACTGAGTAAACTTTGTTTAATGGTGACCATTTTTTGTCTATGTTACAATAATGTCTGTGGGAAGAAACAATTACCTTGTGATTTGCTGTCAATGCTGTAAGTGCATTTTCTTTCCAGTTCATTTAGAAGGGACATCACTTTCAAGCTTCCCCTTGTTCTCTTTGTGGGGTTGTTTCTTCTGCACATTTCTGCTATGCACACTGGTAAGTACTGAGTCCGGGATTCATACATAGAGCCTCTGCTGTCCTCTGCACACTGTTGGTCTTCAGTGATGCGTTATCAGTACAGCTCAGACTCATTGCTCAGGTGTTTACTGAAGCCCCCCGAAACAGAACAGACCTTCCAGTGTCAGCTGTGGAAGCATTTGAGTTTCTGGCCACTGCATGTTACAGGCATTCATTGTCATTGTTATAACAATGTAAGGAGGCAGTTAGAAATGCTTATTGTGGCCTGAAACTTCTCAGGGCCTTGTAATTCTTCCTTTTAGTGAGTGATGGTCAGTCCCTGGTATGTTCGCCAGGATGAAAGCATTCTGAGGGGTTCTCAGAATCGCTAGTGATGTCTGAAAAATCTTTCCTCAAAGAGGAGAGGGGCACATTTCACTGCCCAGCAGCACACAGAGAGACTGTTTGCAGGAAAGGTGCAGAAGATTCAAATACATTAACAGAAAATAGTTCTAAGAGTTGTTTGGGGGAGATCAGGGTTTTGGGCGGCACCAGCATGTGCCACCAAGCTGTGAGTATCTGTAAGCAGCATAGAGCCTCTTGATTTGTAGCATCTAATCCAAGGTGTGCTTCCTGTGCTGTCTGCAGAGCTTTCATCCTCAGAAATGCCTCCTGGTCTCAATGCCCCTATTGTACACTGAAAGGATGAAAAGCTAAATCGACCCCAGGGATTCAAGGTGTTTCCAATCTGAAGATTAGGCTGCTGAACAACCCTAGGTTATGAATAGCCTAAAATCTTTCCTTTGGGCTCTGTGAGAAGGGTTGAGGCATAATCAGAGTAGTCGGCTCCGTATATCACATTACTCTTCTTGGATGCCAGAATTCTGTTACAAAAACCATATTTGGAATTCATAAATTGTTCTGCGCTCTTCTCCAGCATGCTGGCCATTAACCACTGCAGGGATTAAACAGCTACCATTATGTAGGCAGCATCATGTTTATAACAAATTGCTTCCTTATAGCCCACCTGCTGCTCTCAGTAATTTGAAAGCACAGTAAGTTAGATCTCAAAAGTTGTATTTTGGAAGATGATGGGGGTTTAAATAAAAGGTTTCATATTACCAGGCCTCAAATAGCTACCTAGAGAGGCAGTGTCGAGCATCTGGACTGTTACTGAATTACTGTAAGTCTCTTAATCAGCAAGGGAGCCCCTAAACTGAATGTCTGGTTGGACTGAAACCTGATGCTAAATGGACAGCACTGTAAGAAAGCTTTGTGAGCAACTCCCAGAGGAGTAGAATGAATAAGCACATCTTTAGGGAAGGAAAACCAAAGTTGCCTTATAGGATAGAAAAGCACATTCCCTGCAACGTGTTTCCTCTTGTTTTTGTTTTTTGGTGGGTTTGTTTTCCTCATGTGGTTTTTGAATGCCTCCAGACCAGATCTTTTGGTGCTATAAATTGATGTAGCTCCTTTGGTTTCAATAGGGTTATGCTGATTTGCTCCAGCTGAGGATCTGCTCTGTGAGTCTATTCTCATACTGCTGGAGTTAGCAAGTTCAAGCCCACATTTTGAGTACTTCATGCATGCACAAGAAATTAATCATAGCAACGATGTGTGCAAAGTATGTGTGAATGTTTTTCCACAGGCAGTTCTCAAAATCCTTGCCTCTGCAATCTCCATTTAACATTGACCCTGTGTCTTCTCTCAGTTGTTCAGGTTTTACACTGATGTAAGTCCACTGGCTTCAATAGGTTTGCTCCTGGTTAACACCTGTCTGTAAAAGCAGTGTTAAATCATGCCTGTAGCTTTAAACCTTCCTTCTCCATGTAAAGCATCACATCCCCAAGGCTCCTAGTTTAGGAATTATTATCCCCATCCATTTAATGTAGTAATGAGTGATGAGCTGTATAAGTCCTGTCCAGCATCTACTGAAGAACATTTTGCAGTGACTTCTCTGGATATTGGCTGAAGCTCAGATTTCTTCAGGAGTGGTTTAGCATTGCCTGTTGCTAAGTTCATTTGTTGCTGTGCATTGTCTTGTCCGTTGGCTGAGGTATGATGGGCTTGGCGGGGAGAGGGGCTTGCTTAAATATTAGTACTTCTTTTTCACCATGTCCCAAAATGCAAAGAGCTTTTGGCAGCATGGTTGGGATTGGACCTTCAGGGGGAACGGGTGAGCAGAGGAGGGAGGTCTCTTCTTCTACCTGTCCTTGCATGACAGGAGAAAGACCATCAGGAATTCAGAAGCTTCTTTCCTGTGCTGTATTTTACCTCTGCTTTCTCTGTAGGAAAGCTTTGGAGGGGTTACCTCGTTTCTTTTAACAGCCCTGGCTCCAGGAGGTGCCAATTCCTGGGCAAGCTTCCTTTGACTTTTGAGTAGAAGAGAAATCTGTGTTCAGAGAGAATGCACAAGGAACCTTACAGCCTGGCAGGTGGACAGTCCCAAAGAGAAAAACTGGAGCTGCCAAATAAATGTTTGGCTTCCTTGAGATGCTCCATAATGGAGTATTTGTTTCAGTTCTGATACCTGAGGTATTTTAAACCGACATGGCTTAATTTTAACCTTCCTGCTATATGCATATTTGCATGTTTGCATGGATTAGCTGTGCCCACAGCTGCATGTTTGCCCACATAACTGCTCTGGGCAGCTGTTTAGGCCTCCACGCTGCCAGCTATATTGATTTATTTAATTCTTCTATTGGCTGCTGAATAATGTGTGCCAAATGCAGAACTTGGATCTGCTTTATGGAAATAATATAAACTAATATAACTGCCCTGTAATAGAAATTCTTTTTTTGGTAAAGGAAGATTCACGCTCTGTATTTGCACACCGGTCTACATGGCATCTTTCATATTATTTTGTTGCCCGGGTTGGAACTGATGGTTAACAGGTTAACATTTTTTCTCCATATGGAGTAAAGAGTTTAAAGTCTTTAAGTCAAAATTGATATGAGGTGTAATTCTAAAGCATGAAAAGCCAAAGTTTACCTATGGTTTGTTGTCAGTCTTCTCTGTTCCATCAGTGACAGGAATAAGATAATCTGAAATCACTGTGGTTACTAAGAACTACATTTAGACTGTGATTTCTTTAAAATAACAACATGCACACCTAGTGAAGAATTAAAATAGAAGTACTTTAGCTACATGGGGTCATTATTTTGAAGATTTGCCTATGCAAGGACCAATCATTCAGTCTCTATGCAAACAAATCTCAGTAACTTAATTCCTAATATAGCAAAGTTAAATTACATTTTCTGCAATCCTAGTCGTTGTGTGTCATCTTAATTGGGGGGGTTCTCTACTTGCCTTTTCTTTTTACTGAAGCACTTATGATTATACTTAACAAGAACCTTAATACCATTGTGTAAATAGTCTTTTCTTCCTCACCTGGGTAAATACTCTTCCTGCCATCTCATTGCCACCTCAATCATCTGTTCTTAGAATTTCCTAATCCCGGCTGTGGAACTGTGCTGTTTATACAGGTCAATTTAATTCTCTTTCTTATATCTCTCCTAAGAACTGAGTAGTTCGTTCCTCCAGCTGTCTGACATCTATTTAAAAGGGCAAGAGTTTTGCTTCCTTTAAACAAAGCTGTTTGAAACTGTGTGAGGGATATTTGGTACTGAAGTTACAGGCTTCTTAATATTATATAAAAATGTGCTTGTGTCATGTTTCTAACACGTGTGAGCGGCTCTGCCCTCCTGTGGAAAGGAGGAGAACTCAGCTCCATGCCCAGTCCCAGCGCTGCTGATGCATCAGAATTGTTGTTTTCAGCTGAGTGTCAGATTTATGGGGCAGGAAAATCTGAATCCTGGTTTTCTATGCTGTTAAACACTTGTTCACTGTACCACAGAACATCAAGATAACCTTGTGGTTTGCTAGAGCAGTTTTCTTTCTTGAATCTTGGTCCTATTTTTGTTCCTTTATTTAATTGTGTCCTTTCCCATCTCCTCTGAGGCAGGCACACCAGCGTCTTCTCTCACCAAGTCAACCTTGCCTTCTGTAAAGCAGTTTCTCAGAGCCGGTGCCTTGCTTGCTGAGATACTTAACACCCATTGAAAGAGGTGATGTTGCAACATGTGGATGTGAGTCACTGTTGAGGTGCATTGAATTTGAAGTGCTATGTGCTAGTGTATCAAAGCATACTTGTTTCTGGTCACAGTGTATTAATATGATTTATTTTCCATTCTAATCAGTCACTTAACCAAGTCATTTTAACCTGTCTTCATCTACCTTTGCTTTTCCTGTGATTAATAGTACTTTCTCTTTATTACTTCTCCTCTCCTGTCCTTTATGACTGTTTTGGGAGGTGCCAGTGAAACTTTGAATAAATATTTTATTTCCCTGGGAGAAACCCCATGATTAAAAATAGTGTTAGATGATGTTCTAGCCCAGGTGAGCAGCACCATCGATCTATACTGGTGCTGCTGCTGATGTCCAGAGGGTGAGGAGGGGAGGATTCATCGAGGAGGGATGTACAGTTTTTTTCCATCATCCTGCCAAGCTTTCTCCAAAAGAGCCAAGATTGCTGACATGAGCAGAAGCCTGACCTGCAGGCAGCAGTGCCAAGTAATGCCGGCAATGTGTTTTACACAAGGGTGTGCTAACCTCGGCATTTTTCCCGAGCTAGATCATTCCCACAAAAACAACTCTCTCCCCTCTCAAACATAGACCGCAGTAGAGAGCCTGGTTTGCAAGCTCTGATTTGATCAAACACGCCCAGCAGAAGACAAAATGGAATTGCAGCTTTGCAACTTTAAAATGTGTCCATTTCCTTTCAAGCCACATAAATCAAAAATGGTAGACTCTTCCTGTTCAGAGGTGCTGGAGTTGCCTGTGATAAATTTTTCATGGCAGGAAGAACGCGCTGTGTCAGTGTGTCATTAGATTTGATAATTCACAGATCAGACTCAACAAAAATATTTATTGCCTGGATTTACTTGTCATGAAATTACCTTAAAATATGGGTGGAAAAAATATCAAGTGAGACAAAAAAAAAATAAAAGGAAAATGCATTATTGGATTAACAGAATAAAAAGTCTTTTGGAATTGGTATTTTATAACCTTTATTTATGTAGGTAGATTCAGTTTCATTTAAATGAGTTTATACATAAATCAGTGAACTAGATACCTTAACCCAGAAGGATGCTCTCAGGAATTCCTCCTCATAGCAGCAGAAATGGATGACCTGGAAGAGGAGGCAGCTCTTGATATTTACGGTGTCCCTTCTTGTTCTGCTGGTGGATTTTTTTGTGGGGCTGTATCAAAGTACAGATTTTAAAAGTTAATATGTTTTTAAATTTGTTAACGTTTTGTAATAATAATAATAAAAAAAAAGAGTAAGAGATTCTACAGTATTTGTGATAGAAATTGAGAGAGTCATAAATCCAAATCGTAAGGATTGTTTTTTTCTTTTTTGAATTGGTTATTTATATTTCTAGTCATATCTAATTTAGAGAGATCCTGTTGTAGAAGTAACTGCCAAAACTTTATTCAGGATATTCCAAAAGATCCATTTATTTTCAATCTTCAGTTCAGCTCATAAGGTGAGATTTATTAGCGATGCCGTACACTGGAAA
This sequence comes from Megaceryle maxima, assembly GCA_024605025.1. Taxonomy (NCBI): domain Eukaryota; kingdom Metazoa; phylum Chordata; class Aves; order Coraciiformes; family Cerylidae; genus Megaceryle; species Megaceryle maxima. The sequence goes on from JANHGN010016963.1 coordinate 7,186, forward strand.
TTAGGCAGCTCTGTTAATTTGATTGCTGGAATATATATAAGAATGTATGTAAGGCTTAGGTAGTAACAACAGAACTCTTTTATCTCCAAGGCACTCCTCTCAAGAACACTCTCTGTATTTTATTAAGTGCCTGTGTGAAGCTGGAGCTCAACCCCTTCTAAATATGAGCCTTATGCCAAGTACCCCGTTGGCACAGGGAACTCGAGTTTGGTTTCTTACCGTGCAGCACAATTCTCATGTGACTGTAGGCGAGTCACTTAATCTTTCTGTGCCTCACATCTGTAACATGGGGTAAAGACATTTCATCTTTATAGCTGTGCAGTGAGAAGAAGCTAAGAAAACTGGAGAGCCACAAGTGCAGTGATGAGTAATTTCAAGTATTTTGGCAGAGTGGTGAGCTAGAGCTTTTCTCAAGACTCATCTTGAAGGACACTTCTATTGAGCTAGTGCAGTAATGTGCTGGTGAAAATTAATATATATCCTGAGCTGTGTGGAGGTGTTTGGGGGCATTTTTATTTTATTTTTTTATTTTTGGTCAATTCAGTGCAAAAAACAAGCAAGCAAAGAAATCTGCTGGGATTCAACTCTCCTCAGTATGTTTTTGTACTGAAACAAACAAATCCATAAAGTGATTAATTTTAACAAAGTCCTTTCATTTTAAAGCATGTAATTTCTAATCAAAATTCAGTGCAGTAAAACATTTATTCCAGTGTTCATCAAGATTGTGCAATCATTTGGTTTTTTCCTACTTTCTGATCTAGACTCTAGAAGGCAACTGTCACATGTGCCTGGGTGGAGGGAACAGACTCATTTTAGCGGGGAAGCGAAGGATGTTTTGAATATGCGCATCACGAAAGTTCAGTCCCCATCAAAGCCAGAAAGAGATTCTTCCACAAATGACTGGATTGCACCTGAAGTAGGTGATTGGTGTGCTTTCCACCTTAGACTGGCCTAACTGGAAAGTTACAGGTTACAAAACCCAATCTCTTGAAAATGTACTCCTTCTGCCTCCTGTGTTCCTCTCTCCTTGCTTGGTCTCGGCATTATTTTCTATGGCAGCTTCCTTTCTGTGTGCAGCAAGTGTAATCTGCAGAGTAGTGTGATGTATCAAGCTCTCCTTTGCTCTTTATCATTAGTTGAATTGAATCAGTAGGTTGATTTCAAGAGAAACCTGATGGGTATGAAATACTAGTCTTGCTACTTTTTGTTTAAATTATGATGTGCATTAAATCAGTGTGTAAGTCCTACAGTATCAGTCAGATCATTAATACAAATTTACAATTTTTGAATGAGCACACTCAGTACTAGATGAAAGGGCTAGAAATGTCCATGTGTAAGGAACTAACAAGTCTACAGGAATGTTTTCTCCTTGCCTGACTGGTGCCCACAGGACCCTAAAAACGCAGAGGCCTGTGAGGAGACAGAGCACAACGCTTAAAATTCACCATTTTGAAGAAGACTGCATCTGCAAGACCCATGTCTCCCAGTACAGCAGTTCAGAGGGATGTGGTGCCACTTGCATTTGTCTCTGCTCTGCTTCCACAAGGCAGTGCCAGGCTGGCACCTCATTACCTCATCCAATTGCTTCAACCTCTGTTTTTGGAGCAGCATGTGCCTGCATCTTGATAGGAAGCCTGGAGGACGTTCGTGATTCTTCTTGGCATGGCAGAGTGCTTTGAGGTACTCCAGAGTGAACCTGCTGTGGGCTGTCAGATGCTTTTCTTGATCTATGTGATAGTGACAAAGATGATTTATCTTCTGTTTAGCTACGTCTTATATGGTAAATCTGCTGAATAATATGATCTTGATTCCCTTTCAACCTTTTCCTTTGTTCTGTTCAGGAGGGAAGCAGAGGCAACCAAGGGACTGCTAAAAGGCCCAATTTGCCTGAGGCACTTTTGCTGGTATTTTTCCCTGCCATTTTCTTACTGTTCTGGAGCCTTTTCCTAGGCATCTCCTTGGCCAAAGGGTTTAACTGTGTCAATCATGCCAGGCTTTTAGCATTTTAAATATCTTGTATTTAAATTATGGTTCTTCTTACTTTCTCAGCTTCTCTTTCCATTTTCCATTATTTTACTTGCAACAGCCATGAACTATTCCAGCAGAAATGCTAAGCCAAATTCCTTGATGACATAAAACAGAATTGGGGAAATTTATAATGGCAAAGATCTGGATCATTTGAACTTACCTATCTGTGTAGAAATCACAGACATTAAAAAGTGAATTGGGAAATGAAGCCCAGGATAGGCTGAGGAGTTGCTAAGGTCACAGATGAAGCTGGTAGGAATAAAGCGGTGTTTGTCCTCTCTAGACTTCTGTGGTGCTTACAAGATGAGAACTGAACTCTGCAGTTTCTTCAGCTAAGGAAAGTCGCAGAGACTTCCCTAGGTAAAGAAGTTCCTCTCAGGGCTGCAATAAAGATTGTTTTCCCTGTTTTATGCAGACTGAAGAAGTGAAGGGCTTGATCTGTCCTTTCTCACTTTGAATATTTTTCCTGAACTTGGGTGGCTGATCAGCAGTGAGACCAAAAGCAGAACCCAGGGACTCCCTGATGTGGTGCAGAGGAGCGGTGTATCCTCGCCATACATTTCCCATTAGCCTGGCTGCAAATCTGCAGAGACACAGCAGTGTGTGTAGGAGGGTGGGTCACTGTAAACTCACATTCTTTAAGTCCTGACAACCCAGGATTTGCTCCTGCAAGTGCCCTTCCTGGAGAAGCTCTCCAGGAGCTCTCCAGAGCAGCACAGGGAGCTGGGAGAACAAGACTGCCAACTACCAGGACTTTTATTCTCAAACTTGTAGGTGGAGTGTTTGCACATCATCCTTTCTGATTGAATTGTGGGTTGTTTAGGTGCTTCTCTGGTGTGTCTCATCCTGTTGAACTCAGTCCCCATGTTGTCTTCCAGAAAGCATTGCAGAATGTAGTCTGCAAGCATGCATTACTTGCTTTTCTTGTTTGCTGTTTTTTGTCCCTCCTCCCTTCTTCTATCCATGTTCAGTGGTTTACAAACTATTATTCATTAGAAATTTGAGCACCTCCATCCCAAGGAAAGGGGGGGGGGAGGGAGCTTCTAGTGAGCCAAAACTTGCTCATCCTATCCTGTTTTTTTTTCTTTTCTGCCTTCTAAGAAAAATGTATGTGGTCTAATCATAATTCCCAAGTGACCCGTAAGCGGGGTCTAGCTGTGGTAATCAGAGCTTCATACTGGAGGCTGGCTGTCAGAGATGGTTGTTAGAACAATTGATGCAGCAGACATCTGTCTCAGCTGAACTCTGCTTGGACCTTTCAGAAGAAAGTGAGCATTCATTTGTATACATAACATGGGAACAGGAGAGAATCCACAATTCCACTGCCATCTTTCTTTAACAAGCTATCAAGATATTTCATTAAAATAACATGCACACTTTGAACTGTCACATCTCTGCACAGGGTACTACTTTAGTAGCTGGAGGAAAAATTGCTTCATTGCACAGGATGCAGCATTTCTGCAATTCATTGGGCTGCGGCTGAGTGGCATGTGGGGATAAATTAGTGAGGGACAAAGATCATTTTTACTTCCGTAATTAGGGCTGTTTAACATTTAAATATATAAAAATCCTGTCTCCTCATCTTTCAGAGAGATATTTTTGTGATGCTTTTGGAAACAATTCATACTTCTAACTCTTCCACAAAGATTGTGCTTCTGGCACTACAGAATTTCCAGTAAATATCAAGCTCTTGAGTGAAACACACAGAGGCCATCATGAGGTTGAAAAGCAAACAAACAAACAATTGTTAAAATTTGCTGATGCTGCTGGCATTGCCAAGGGGGCATCTTGTCCTTTGCTCATATGATTTAAAGTAATGAGAAAATTCATAATGAGACAAATTAGGAGACAGATCCCGTGAAAGGACTGAGCCTTCCCCGCTGCTGCTGAGTATTCAGACATCTATGCAATGAGGCCTGTTGCCATGTGGGCAAATGCATTCTAAAGACTAGATATCAGTAGTAAGCAAATATAAGGATGATATCTGAGGAGCTGAGAGGGAGAAAGAAAAAATATAATTTTGAAATAAACGAGGACAACATATTTATTTATGAATTAAATGTTAAAGTCCCAATCATATAAGCACAAATTATCTCTTTTTCTCAATAAATTATCACTACACTCAGCTCACTCATATGACAATGAATTGGAAAGTGCAGCATCCTGTGCAGCTGGGTAATTTTTTCCTTCTCCAAATATATTACATTGTTTAAATGAGGCTACATTTTTGTGAACAATGTGTGTATCAATATAAAATGAATCACGCTCACACATTCTTCTCAGGCCTTATTTAACACCTTCCTTGCCCAGCATTTTGAAATATAAGAATATATCTTTTCCTGTTCTTAATGAAAAGTCTGGTATACAAAGAGTCCTTTGTGCCACATCAGTAAAATAGTTCAGACATCTGTCTAAAGGCCTTCAGTATATGAGAAAATCATATGTGTGAAGCATCAGATTTCCATTTTTTCAAAACAATTGAACTGTCTTCTCTAGTAAAAATGGATGAAAAAACCTCTGGTAGAAACAAGTTATGCTGGTTCCACTTCTAAGTGGAGGTACACCAAAGTATGTTGTTCCTATTGTGTGTGTGAATTACCTGTTTTAAATATTCATGTACGAATACAGCAGCTGATGTGCACTTAAAGGTGACCCATTGGAGCTGCCACCAAAGATTATGGGGGACTGGAATGTGTTTGGTGCCACTTGACCTTGGCAAGATGCCTCACAGTGGGTGGAGGTGGCAGGACCTCGTGCAAGGTGGAGACAGGTATGGGGTAGGGTTGGAGGGGCTACAGTGATTTTGCAATGGAAAGGTTGGAGTTCAGCTCCATAGGTATTTGGAGGGGGCATGTGGCCGTGTACTTCTTCCTGTCTAAACGATCTGTGATGCAGTGCATGTGTTGGCATGAAAGTGTTAAATTGATATTTTTTTTTCAGTAGTAAAGTTATTGTGTTCTCTCCTTGGAGTTTGTTCTCCTAACACAAATGTAACATTATTCACTGCCCTTTAATTAATGCAGTACATTGCCATCCAGCATCCTGCTAGCACACCCTCAGGGAGTGGCATTGATGGTCACTCCCTTGTTGTCTTCAATGCCAGGGCATCTGAGCACATCTAAACCAAGAATTTCCAACGTGTGTCTGCAGCACTGGGAAGTGGGTTTTATCCATATTTTTACTTGGAGGGGGAAGTAGGGCATGGACATAATGAGAAATTTTCCAGATCACTCTCAACTGGTCTGTGGTATGCTCAGGAGCTGGGACAGTGTTTAGTCTGCACCTAAGCCTTGAAATGAGTGTTCATCCCATGGACTGGGCTACCCTGTGAGCTGCTGCCCATGGAGCTGAATTAATCTCCTTATGAAGCGTCTGTCTTTGAATTTGTTTCGGGGACTTTACTGTGTTTTCTTTAAATCCAGGGGTGCTTAGGTCCTACTGAGATGTTCTGTGTACTTGAAAATATATTGAATCTGAAGTTGTGTGCATGGCTCGCATACCTTCTTGACTCCTTTTCCTTGTTTTTGTTTTCAATGTTGTATTTTTCCAGTCTGACTGATTTCAGTCTCCTGTTCCTATCATAACACACATGGTGTGAGTATTGGGCAGAGCAACCCAAGTATTTCAAGCTTTAGTCTGGTTTCCTTTTTTTGTCCTTTTAAACCATGGTACTGGAGACTGGTAGCCATGGTAACTCCCTTATCTGTGTTGAGAAATAAATACTAAAAATTGCTTTTTTTACTATTTATATATAAAAATGCAGAAGCAAATAAAACCTGCAGTATATGACTCACTTCTTCATATTTAAAAGTCTCCACTACTTCTGTTAAATGTGGAACCAAATCATCTGAGAAAATATAAACAAACTCTGTTCCTTTTCAAGGGGTTCTACTGGCAATGTGCACAGGACAACTTTGGCTGTATTCAGCTGCTGTCAGTTTATGTACCCCAAAGAGGCAAGAGCAACTCCAGAGAGCCTCAGCTGGGGTGTGGGCTGGAGGTGAGTGATGGAGGCAGTCCAAAAGGAGCCAAATCTGGCAGAAGGCTTAGACTGAACTTTGCTGTCTTTGTTAATCAGACCTTATCCTGCAAAAGAGCCCATGTCTTCCATGCCTTTGGATCAGCTCTTTGTTTTAGGGTAGGCTGAGAAATACACCAACTTTCAGTATGAATTGCTGCAGGTTTAGGAATCTTTAATTACTGCACCTTGAAACTAGTGCATAATTTAGTGATTCCTCATAAAGCAAATCAATGATTTAATTTCAATTCCCACATGAAAGAACCTGCAAATTACTTCTAAAAAAAGTTTTCTTTACATTCATTATACGTGATATATGGCTGCAAAAATCTCTCCAATCTTTACTGCCTGGGTGCCACTGACATTTTTTTAAGATGATGTGCCATCAGTTCCTTATATTGCCACATATTTGAAGACCACTGGGATCAACCACTGGGAAAGTGACTCAGACAATTTCAAGGAATATCTCATCTAAAGTCTTCATTTAGTTTCCAGTAACTGGGCTCCAGCTGTTACTAAATGTGTCTGCCTTTTCTAAGGGATGATCTTTCTAAAACTTCTTTCAGGCTAATTCATTCTTCCTTTCTCCACCTACATAGCTGGGGGGTGATAGGAGGTTTTGCTATGAGAGGTGGTACAGTTTTTTTTAGACCAACTGATACAGTTTCTGGAAAAAGGCACACAAGTTTTTGGCCAGTACCACATTTGTCTGTGCCTCACTATTTGATGAGTGTTTCTTCTCTTAATTCTTTAATATCAGCTTCCATGAGAAAAATGGAAAGCAGAGGTTTTCATTGATGACATGAGTGGCTGGAGTTGGCAATACTGTATTTTAAAGTCAGATAATATGCTGCTTCACTTCACTTGCATGGGGTTTTTTCTCTTGGCTTGGATGAATATAACTTGGGATTTCAGTGAAAACACTTTTGCATGTGAATTCTCTGAGTATGTGCCAACATACGATTAAAATGCTCTTGTTTACAGCATTCTTTCTTACAACCATATTTACTAGAACAGTCACATAGAGCAAATACAAAAAGAACCATGTGGACTCAGTATGAAGAAAATGATTTAAAAATGTTTCTATTCACAGAAATATTTGTTTTGGAGTAGCTCCACTTCAGTCTCACTTCTATTTTCTGTACATAATAATGTGTGCATTTATTATCCAATAGGACTCCTTCACATGCTGTTCCATTGCTAACTGTTTCTCCTTCTATGTCTCTGATTCACTAATAAACTATTTTTGGTTCTTCTTTTCCTCTGTGTGAATTTCAACTCTTGCTCAGTTGTGGCAGCTTTGCCTTTTCCCTGCAGTGTGTGTTAGTGAGCAGTGATTTCTGGCTTGATTTTTTTTTTTTTTTTTTTTTTGGGGGGGGGGGGGATTTACTAGTTCACATTGTTTTGAATGGCAGAGCAGCTCTGAAACCTCGCTCTGTGGCCACCCCTGTTCTGACAGGCAACGCTGCAAATTAGGGACTCTGGCATCCAATTGTGACAATTTCTAGGCGTGATGTTGAAGGATAAATTAGGAGCATCTGTTACTCCAGAAATGGGCTGCCCATATATAGTCTGAACTGATTAGCCAAATGGGGGTCAAGAACTTGTGGGATTGCCTGGGAATTGAAAGGAAAGGCAGGCAGCAGTGTCCACGTATATATCTGTGTGCATTCACAAACACATGCCTTTGCAAAGATGTGAATTAATTCGGTAACATTTTACTTTTTTTTTTACCTGTCGTGTATAAAGGGAGAAGTGAGCCACGGGAAAGAAACTTCTGGGGTTTGTACTATTTTAGTAATTATCTGCTGTTTGTAAAAGAATAGGATTCTGTATGACACTATTAAGGACTTTACAGCAAATGTGGATTTTATTCTCAGAGCAGTGTTGTTGAGACCCGTTTCAGAGGCTGAAGTGCAGCCCAATTGAATGGGCTGCTCCAGACACTACATTTGTTTGGTGGCAGAGCTCAGGAGCACAACCCAAGCACTGCCCCAGAACCCAGGCACTTGATGTCCAGTTTGCTCAGTCTGTATGTGACCTTGGCCTCTGAAAGCTTCCCCTTCAGCTTGAGGCATTGCTATTTTATTTGATCTTCTTCTTTCAGGAAAAGGGGAGCTTGCATTTCTTCATACATATTTCTGATGTGAATGAGAGCTCAGATGAGCTGCAGAAAGCTCAGTACTTCTCACAGCAGTTTAAGTGTGTTAGAAACTGTACAGAGAGAGGAAAAATTGCTGTCGTTCTGTAGAAACTTCTTTCGCAGTTCTGGGAAAATCTTTCCTCTTCCTTGAGCAGCATCTCAAGTCCCTTCTCCCAGGGCAGAAGTGCAAAGATAGAAATTCTTGTTTAAATCTCACACATTTTTCATGAGTACCTTGTCCATGAAATGTGCTATTTCATGCCCTTATGTGGAATCTGCTTGTCACTGATGCTGACAGATGCAGAATAAAGTGTGCTTTCCTTTGGCTCTGGCAAGTGCATATGTAGCAGAGTGCTCAGCTAGAAAAGCTAACGGTGGATTCTGTGCAGATCTGGGATGGTATGAGGGTGAGCTTTTCTTTCTTAAAGTACCTGTTTACAGGGTGTGTGTTCAGCTGCCTTGATGTGCCAGTAGAGATGAGAGAGCCAGCAATAGGTGGACGTGCTGAGCCTGCTCCTCCTGTCTACTTGGGATTTCTAAATCCAGAGGAATTGCTCAGATTATCTCTGTTGCAAATTGCAATAGAAATTTTCAGTTTCCCAATTCAATGGTCCTGCACTCAGGTCCTGACATCAGGGCCCCCAGGTTTTAGCAGTAGCAGCTAATCCTTGCTACTGAATAATGGGTGTCTGTACATCACAAGTATGTTACAAGATCTCAGGTCAGAGGATGGGAATGAAGAACTGGAAGGAAGGTTTGTCATGTCCCGATATTTGCCATAACAAGCCAAGTAGCAAGAGCCAAATTTGAGTACCCGTTAACAGATTATGTCCCTTAGTGCTCAGTTTGTTGTGAGAGTTAGTGGCATCAAAGTTTACAGTAAAATATTTCCAGGGAATAGACAGACATGGGAATCAGACCAGTAGACGTTGCCTTTCCATTTTTAGATTTAAATAATTAGTAGGTGTTCATTTACTTCTGCAGTCTTCTACTACTGGATGAAAACACAGGCACAGTGCAGCAAATCACCTGGGCTATTTCTTCCCTTTAAATAATAATTTTCCTGTTTGCCAGCAGCACTGCTGTTTACAGCCTGAAGATTGCAGACAGATGGGTTCATCCAGTTTGAATTTCCAGGCAGCATTCAACCTTTACCTTATTTTGAAGTGCCATGGGAAAGATAGTTCTTTCTGCGTGCTGGTTTTCATGTATGCAGTTGCTGGGTGCCAAGAATGCAAAGGATCAAACCTACAGTGACTAATTAGGTCACTCTTGAAATGCTGTCACGTGTTTGGGCTTTTGTTTTTTCTTCTCTCGTGAGGCTGCAGAAAGTAAGGGCTGAGCAAGAGGCAGCAAAGCAAAAGTTCATCTGTATATTCTCTCTCCAGTTCTTCCTCATCCTCAGTAGTGAAATGGTAGACCCCAAAGTGGGATTTGTCAAGGACAAGCTAACAGGAAGATTACAGTTGTGAACCAGTTTTAACAAGCAGGTAATTGAACAGGGAAGCAGTAAGAAAGGATGGATTCTAAATACTAATTAATCATTAATAGTGTCTATGTGAGAACTGGTCAGATGCTTTGGGTTTGCATTTTGTAGTTACAGCTTCTAGGTTTCAGCTGCTAATGCTTCAAAAAGCTTATGCAAAATTGCTAAGGTTAGGGATATCTGCCTTTATGGTTCCTTGGTTGTAAGCTTTGACTGGATTGAGAAACATGTTATAAGTATCTGCCTGCCTGCTTCCTTACTCAGTTCTCCTAGTTGTACAAAACACTTGTGTGCTTTCATGGGCTGGCAGTTCCAGTGAGTTAGTGGATGGAGGAATCGCTCATGCAGGGCACAGACAGATGAGACCTGAAGGGTGTCACTCTCAGAACGCTGTTGGTGAAACTAAGGCACGTCCAGGCCCTGTTTTACAGCCATCATCTTATTGTAAATGCTTCTCTGCCAACAGTTTAGGTTAAAAGGCTCTGAAGGATGTATGGTAGGAGTTTAAAATGAAGTAACTGAACCCTACTGGTATGTCATTGAGATTGGTGATTAAGGAAGATGGAGGCTGGTGTAGTAGGGAAGGTCTGTACTGCTTGCCTAGCATGTTCTGAAACTGCTGCAGTTTTATTCCAATATGTAAGGCAAAGAGATTCCAGGAGCTGAGTCGTGAATATCTCAGGTGGCATTGTCTTGGCAACATCTGTCAGAGGTCAGAGTCGGTGGTGAGACACATTGTTGTCATCACTGAAAGGTGCTCTGCAACTGCATCTTCAGAGTTGATGTGTGCAGTCATGACCTGCTGTTGCACAGGCACAGCAGGTCTTCCTGTGGCTCTCCAGGTGAGCAGGACACCCTTGAAATTCTGCAGTGAATGGAAAGGTTGTGTGCTGGGTGCTTGGTCACTGCTCTCAGCTATTGCTTTGGAGAAAACCCAGATTTTTGAAGTGGATTTCATCTTGATCCATTCCAACCCCAATCAATCACATTTAATTATCTGCCCAGGGCACAGGGTATCTGTCAAAGTCTGATAAATGCAATGAACATGCAGATTGGATAATGTTTTGTCATCGGTACCGTTTGTTCTTGGCATTAATGCTATGGGGCTAGACTGTAGATATGTTGATGAGCAGATACACTGATCAGTCATGAAAATTCATTTCCAAAATGAATTTGGTTTTGGAATGAATATGGGTTTTTTCCCCCCTCAGGCAAAGGGAACCTGAATTCTTGATTACACATAATTATTTAGGCCCTTTTATATATCCCCCAAGGTGGTGTCAACTGGTACAATTTTATATATGAGGTTAGATCTGAAATGTTTAAGCATTTCACTCGCTTGTTGGGTACTTGGAGGGGGAGGCAGAATGGGAGTTCTCTGTCTTTTAATTGTCTTTATGTTTAAGCTGATTAGATATCCTCTACTATTTTATTTTCTCTTTGGAGCTCTGACTTCATCTTTATCACAAGTAGCCCAATTGGTTCTCTCAAGCTTTTTCTATAAAAAGTACAGTTTTCAGTAGCTGTGGTTAAGGAACATCATCTTAGGGGTGCTTGCTCTCCCCATGCTGAAGTTAATGGGAACCCTGCCGGCTATTTCCTGAAGGACAGATGTTGTCTTACTCTTGAAATCCCGGTACATAAGACTGCCTTGTGTCTCAGCTTGTGTTGCTGGGAATATCCTCCTTCCATCTTAACTATGTCATGGGGAAGCACCTCTCTATTCTCCAGTTGTACTGTTAATGTTAAAGGTAATAAGAGTCCTTTTACTACAGAGTTTCAAAAATCCTTGCAACACCAGTCGCTTGGCATTCAAGGGAAATTTCTGCAATGTTTAGGAATGTCAGACTATAGCATGTGCCAGCGTAGCTCAGCCAAATCTGCTGCATGCTATTCCCACAACGAAATGACGTGCCCAGAGTTCAGGGTCTGCCACCATAATACCCTGGGACTACCACTGGCTCAGTGTTCTTTCAGGTCTCAGTTTTTCCATGTAGACCCAGACAGGCCTTGGTTTCACTGTGCTAAAACCAGGTTGGTACTGTGACTTTCTCTTCATTAGTGAAATTTAAGCAAGAACAGTGTTTTAAATCTGGGGAGGTGAAACGTGATAAAAAACAACACAAATCCCCAAGTAGTTGGCTTTTTAACTAGTCAAAATTTGCAAGAGTTTTACATACCATGAGAGAGATGTTTTTTTCTAATGCTTGTCTGGGAACCTCTCTTCCAGAAAATCCTGTTGGAGATTTCTTAAATCTGTCTCCAGCTGTCATTCATACTGAGCGGCAGCAGGGGCTAGACTTCCCCTCCAGTCTGTAAATGCGTTTATTGTGGAGGCCAGTAAGTATTTTATGGACATAATGACAATGTGGGAACATGCTGAAGTCCTGGACTTGATAGTAAGCCCACTGCAGGTTGACTCAGCTGTTATCTGTCTTTTACTTTGCTTAGGGTCACCCTGCCTTATGGTCAGGCTCTGCCTATATGCATGTGAGATTCTCCAAGTGCTCAAGCTCCTCCAGTCCTGTGTTTAAGTTTCTAGGAGAGTAGCAAAACTTGTTTGGGTGCAGCGGAGGCAGAAGTATCAGGCTGTGTGGTACATACTGGTGATAAGGACCTATTCTTCAATATTCTGTATTCTTCTTTCCTTTTTAACAGATTAGTGTTTATTTGATCTTCCCTTGGGTGTGTGTTGTCCCCTTTTAATTGCAGGTTTTTGAGTAATCATACCCCTTTGCTTAGCTCCTAAGTTTTACTAATAAGTTCCTGATGTTTGCCAAGATAATGAAGGTGATTAATGAAATTGTTACACTCCCAGATTCTTGTCCTAACTTGCTGCCTTTAACTGGTTTCAAACTTGGATTCATCTGCACTTACCTGCAACATGGCCCTTGTTTTAGCCACAGAAGCAGGAAATTCGGAACATGCTTTGGTGTCCTCAGAGATTGTCATGCAAGAATCCTACTGGAAAGTTAAATATTGTGAGCAGGCTGGGGGCAAGTGGATTCAGTCATGAATTTTACTGAATCCCACAGGGGGGTGACACAGGTACTAGTAGCTCACTTTCACATTTGGCCAAAGGCATGTTCCTTCTATGCCAGACTGCAATTATCCGACATGCCCTAAAGCAGGACTGGCAAAGATGGTGAAAGAATCCCTACTAGTACAGAGTGGTTCAAGGGGAATTGATAGACTTCATGATCTCTGTTATACTGCTCGTTTTTCTAAGTACTTTTTCTCCAAGACTAAGATACAGCCTGGTCCAGCAGTTAAGCTCATTAAAAACACTTTGAGTTGTAAGTATTCACCACTTTTCATTTCCTTTGCAAACAGCATTGATCTGATAAGTGCATTTCCTTTCCCAGAGACGTATTTTTTTGTAGAAGAAACTTTGCTGTGATAAAAGCAGGTTTAGTAAAGTGTGACTGTGTGATTCTCTTCCCTCTGACAAGTATTTCACTTCTCACTGATGTTTTCTTTTTCAAAGATCTGCCCTGTACAGGGAATTTCAGTTGTGAAAAGAAGAGAGCTCTTCAAAATGCCTTATGGAGGCATTTGATATAATACCCACTACGTGCCTTGAAAAGCAACAGATAGTGCTGGGACACTGGTGAGATAATATATACTAGGAGACACATCAAGTTTGCTTCAACTAGCTTTAATAAAAAGGTATGTCAGTGTAGAGCAGACTTATTTTTTCTAGAATTTTGCATGGATTGGTTGTGAGGCTTTAAAATACTGCCTGTGGTAGAGATGGCTGTATTTTATTCTAGGGATCCTTGCTCAGGAATGGTCTGAAACAGTGTGCTGGTAGAACTGGGAATCAGCAGAGTTTCACTCCTGTGTTTCCTTTGAGCTGTTACTTGCATTCTTTTGTGCTTGTGTAGATCCTTCCTTGAGAAGAGCAAAAGGCATAGTGAGGAGGAAGGGGCACACAGCACCTAGTCCAACCATGGCACTGGTAGCGTCCAACTGCTGACAGCCTCTGTAGCTGTGACACAGGATAATGTGTACCTCTGCCTAGCCAGCCTTGTGGCGTCATGCAGCACAGAGGCAGCTGCTGAATCTTTTCCTTGCTGTCTTTACGCCTTGGTCGATGCTTCTAAAAGACTCCAAGTGCATTGGAAGAGCAAATCTTAAAGCATATATCTCACAGTAAGGCTTGACATATTCCAGCCCTGTATGAACTTTTCTTCTGTACTTTTCAACTTGTTATCCCAACTTGTTGTACCCCAACTTACCTGCTTTGTAACAGACCTGGAGAAGAGTCCAGGCACTCACACTGAAGGAGATTTATGTTTCATTCAAGCTTGTAGCTCCCAAATGTGGAGATATTCATTTGCCAGTGAGGATGTGTTGCACTACTGCCTGATCCAGAGCTGTTCTGGGGCCAAACACACCCTTAGAAACACCTTGTGTACAAATGATAAAAACAAACTGACGATTAGCTGCTTAAAACAAGCGCCGAACTTTCTGGAACAAACCCCATGCACTGCAGAACTGAATATTACTTTTATTTTTAACTCTGGAACATTTGGAGTTTGTGATTGAAAAGGAAGCAACCTCATCATGGTTCACGGGTACATCTGGCACATGGGCATTACCTTTCTACAAACAAATTGACTGTTACGATAAGGAGAGAATTTAACAGCTACAGCCAAGACATCTTTCATGAAGTAGCTCTGAAGAGCAGCACAAACTCATTATACTGATCTGGAGTGTGAAAAATCTGTGTTCAGTCCCTGCTATTCTACAGGTATCTTCTGAGACTTTTGGCAACTCAATCTATTGATGCTTCCTTTTAATATCTGTAAAATTGCTGTGAAAGTATTTCCCACCTAACAGCAATAACGTGGGCACCAACACACCCAGAGTGTATTGCACCATGGAGTAGTGATTAGACACTGTGGTAATTAGTGTCAGGCAAGTATTTAAGACTGCAGAAACACAGAGGTGGTCCCCAAGTGCATGGTCTGAATTTTGCTATTTTGTCTTGAGAAGTAGCAGGAGTGGGGACTCTCTCCCGTGTGTATCCAGTAGATTGAACCTCTTGTTTCTAGGACGTATTATTTCCTAACCACTGAGTCTGCATGCTAAGCCTACATGTAACAGGGCATCCTCTCGCCTAATTGCAAAACTCTGCTTAAAAAATAATCAAGACAGAAGGCTGCTAAATCATCCTGATGATTTTCTTGCAACATACTTTTCTTCCCTGTTTGGTTGGGAAACTGTCACTTAAATCTAAGAATTAATGCCAGTGATTTGTGAACCATTTAGTTAGGTAAAGATTATCCATGTCTGTAAAACTAGCCTGAAGTTCATTAGCTGTGCCAAATATATTTAATGATGCTTCATATAACTGATGACATCACATCCTAGCCTAATTATGTGAAATTTTTTGTTTTGATTTTTTTTTTCATAGCTAATATTGCTCTTTGTCCAAAATATGCTGTTATTAGCTTGCAGTATTATTGGCTAGGTTCCCTTGAAAACCTCCCATGTAGATAGGGAGGACAAAAGGAGAAAGCTATTTTCTGAATAAAGGTGGAGGGTGGCTGTTCAGTGGCTCTCCATACAGCTCATGTTTATATTAAGTACTACAGGCAGAAAGAGATTGTGCTGAAAGCCTATAAATCCAGAATTCACAGGTGTTCAGTTGCCTTATCTCCCCTTGAGGATTTAACCACAGACTGTTGATGGTGTCCTTAAATACAAACTCTGATAGGTTAAATTTCAGCACTAACAGCGGGGATTTCAACATGTGAAGAAAAGTTCAATATCTATGGATTTGGCTTAAGAAATGAAAAAAAAAAAAAAAGTTTCTTGGAGAAATGCAAAGCTTGTTGCTTCTGTGGCTAGAATGTGTTCAAACTGGGGAAAGGGTCCATGATTTTGCACTGACAGAGGTGTGTAAATGAAATCTGGATCCAAAAGATTTTCAGTAAAATCCATTGGCTAATTCTGTCTTTCAGGGCTGGATAGAATGGGTCCAACTGGTGAGGTTAATGACTTCCCAAGCGCAGCTCCTGCCTGCATTAGAAGAAATATGTCTCTAGTTCTCCTAGGTTTGAGTGCTCAAAGAGGATTGGTTGGAAAGTAGAACAGGAGCTTCAGTAAATCTGGTTTGGCAAATTCTGCTTAGAGCATGTGTTGTAACTCTCCAAATGCTTCTGCATAAACCCATTGACTAATTGCTTTCTGCAGCCATATATAGTCTTTTTACCTCTGAATCTGAGAATGTATTTTCTTTTCTTAATAAGAACTTAGGGATTTAAGTTTCTAAGACACATTTTCCAAAGCAATTCCTCAGGCCAGAATCAGCTCGTGATCAGAATCATACTCCCTGTGCCTGCTCTTTGCTGTTGGTTGGATGTGACCTAGAGAAGTGCCTTGGAGATAGGAATCACTAGGCATTGATTTTTTTTATTTATTTTTTTTTTAAGTAAAATTTCTACTGTCTGGGCCTTAGGAACATAATTTTCAGGAACTTTCACTGAGATCTATGTTTCAAAGAACTTAGGCTACCTCTAGGAATGGGAGTCCAAAGTGCATTGTTTTCAAAGATAAACCAGCACTGCCATTGCCTAAGCTACGCCCGCTCCAGCGCAGGTTGACTGTGGCCCTAGTGGATTGTCTGTGGGCAAAGGCTGAATGTATTTTTCTTGGTTTTGAGCATGAGTAGTCCCTAATGAGTGATCTGCCTCTCACTGTGCTAGACGCTCAATATGCAAATGTGCAACCAGATGAAGAAAGATGTCCTGTCCTGGCTCAAAGGACAAGAGAGCTCAGGCATGTAGAGGAGAAGGGGTGGGTTTAATTTAATGGCAAGATGGTTAAGAGTTATGAGATGATCATGGCTAGGACTGATACATCATAGTGATACTGTTTATGCCCATATTTGCTCTTTTCTAGGTAGTAAAAATGACTCCCATCCTTCTAGGGTAATTTTCTGAATTTCTAATGAAATGCTAAAAGGGCTGAATTTGTAGCTTTTGCCCATTACATCAAGAAATAATTAATTCCAGTAAATAATAAATAATTTTGCATTTGTGAGTTTAGTTGGATCACCAACTCACTGCTGCGTACTTTCAGGAGCAGCCTCCCTTTCCAGGCTGTGACAGGGTCTCCCAGGCAGAGTGCTCTGGCTGGCCCCTTTCTTTGCATCTAACTGCATGGAAGTGCAAAGAGCTGATCCAAAACATCTTGAAGCCAGCATTTCCCCTGCTCTTGCAAATATTTAAATTGTTCTGTGTGAATGCTGAAAAAATTATCATACTGTTTTAAGGGTGCCTAGGCTTTGCTTTCTGTCCTGTGTTGCAGCCAGCTCCAGCTCAGACTTTACAAGTTTCCTTACTCCAGGGCAAGATTCAACAGTCTTAGAGATTTGTGATCCTATGTCCAAAGCCAGGAAACTGTAGCTGAGCCAAAACCATTGGCATCACTGCTGAGAGTTAATAAATACATTCATTCCTGTAGTACATTTTTATTGGCATGAGCAATGCTTAATACATACCACCTTGTTCTCTCTGTGCCTGAACAAGGAAAGTTGTGCAAGTTGGTCTTACCAGTGATTAAGAGACCTAAGCAAGCTGGACTGATAAGATCATAAATTTTATGACCGCTATGTGTCATTATGTCATCTTATCTGAGCTCCTGTATAGCACAGGCTGTAGAGCTTCATCCTTTATCCTTCTTAAACCATTACTTTTTGTTAGAGGGAGATTTTTTCTCTAGAGACTACCAGTCATTACCGTCTGCATTTGAGTTCTTGTGGGCATGCTGCAGAATCACAAGCAGTTGGCCTGTATCAGAGCTTCTAGACAACATTATTCCTGTTTCCAGATGTGACGTTTCTGACACTATAGCAAAAGCCATGCAGAAGTAAGGAAGCTGAAAATACCTATGAATCATTCTGAAGCCAGTCCTTGGAATGCACTCCTTGCATATGGAGTACCTCCTTCCAAGAGCACATGTCCAGCCCCACATCTCCTCAGCTATGTCTACCTCCCCATATCTCCACTGCTTGCAGCTGCTGCCCTTTGTCCCATATGTCTGAGATGGAGTACTGGGAGCTCTTCTGATGGGCTGATGTTTTGGAGCATTTTGGGTCTTTCCACCAGCTTCACAGCAGACTGGGCACTGGCAGTGACCAGCACCTGGCAGAGGCACCACTGCAGCCCCACGTGAGTTTGCATGAAGCACTCAAGGTTAGTTAAGGAGGTGCTCATGCACAAACTGACTGGGCCTCATGCATGGAATATTTGAGTCCTCAAGCATAAATTCCTTGGGCTTTCAAGCATGTACTGATTGGGTGCTCATGCATAAAATACATCCCTTGAGCAGAAGTTATTTGGGTGCTCATGCATGAAGCATTTGGGTGCTCAAGCATGTACTGATTAGGCACTCATGTACAAACTGATTGGGTGCTCATGCGTGTACGAGGTGGGCACCCATGCATAAACTAATCATGCACCCATGCATGAATTAATTGTTCACTTATGAATAAATTAATTGGATGCTTCTGCACAGACTGAGTAGGCACCTGTGTGTGTACTGACTGGGCACTCTTGCATTAATTTATTGGGTGCTCATGCGTGAACTACTGGCACATTCCTGCATAAACTAATTGGGTGTGCATGGGTGAAGTAATTTGGCACTCAAGTGTGACCTGATGGGGTGTTCGTTTGTATTGCTTTGGCACTCATGCATGAACTAATTGGGTGCTCTTGTGTAAATACCATAAACCCTGCAATTTATGCCCAGTGCTCCCATTCCTGTGCTGTCCAAAACCTTTAGCACTTTGGGTGGTTTGGAATCAAGTTTGAATTGCACAATTTAGGCCTAGAGCTGAGTGGGGCAGTAACTAGAAACAGATGGCACAAAAGAAGAGCTCCTCTTACAGAGATTAATGACCCATCAGTTATATATTCTGTGGTATCCTAGAACATCTCTCAGCTCACAGTCACTGTTCCTGTCCTTACCCTTTGTAAACACCAAATTCTGTTTGCCTGTTCCAGATCACTCTGCTGTCTCCCCAGGTCTCTTTGTTTCCTTCATAGCCTGTAGTTTTAGAGCTCATGTTCATCTCTTTCTCTACAAAATGACTTTAATGAGTGAGCTAAAATGTACCCATTTTCTTTCTCTTGTGTCCTTGGCTCTTTCTCAGGTAGTGGGTGTGTCTCTGTGCTGGCTGAAAAATGCTTTTTTTCATCATCAGACTGATGTGCAGCTGGTGAGGCCTCATCCCCTGAAGAAATACTGATTTATAAAGGGACTCGGCACCCCTGAGACAAGCCACTCCTGCACTTTTTTTTTAGTGTGAAGCATCTGTCAACACCAAAAAAATCAGTGGTAGAATTAGATGATGTCCATACCTGTGGCTTGCCTTAAGACCACTGCAACAGCTAGGAAGAAATGGAAAGTACTGGTTGCAATGCATGCTACCATGGTAAATATGTACTGCATCTGTCACGCAACTACACATACACAGAGCCCATGCCCCTGGCTCAGGCTGCCATTACCAGATGTCCCTGTTACATACACACCCATCCTTCCCTCCCCTTGGGGTTGCTGTCGGGTGTGATGATGTTTTGGGAGAACTAGAGAAAAGCAAAAGAGTTGCTGTTCCCTTACTTAGAGAAGCTAGAGCAGTTCCTGTGATGGAGAGCTCCCTGGGGAACGGGCAGTCATGCTTGAGGCTTTTTGCAGGGTCTTTGTGATCATTCCTTTTCAAAGAAGACTTGTAGTGTAACCAAAATCAAGTTATACTAAAAAAGCAAGCAACCAGCCCCTTTCCCCAGACGTGATGGCACCAATTTCTTTTCTAAAGAGAAACTGATCTGTGGATCAGTGGGTGTGAGGGGGAGCTGGTTTGTCCACTTACACTGACATGTGTACGTGCAGGCTGGTTACCAGCGTGTCTCCACAGCCATGAAACTGCATTTCTGATGTTGGACACGAGTTTTTATTTGTGATTTCCAGGAACTATAATTCAGATTTTGCAAGCATACATATATACAATTTCAACTGAAGTCAGTAGGTAGGTTTTTGTGTAGCAAATGTTGAAGAAATCAGTTCTGTGGGTGGCATGCATCCAACTTCACGTTTTACTGGTCTTAAAAAAGCCGCACTGCTCTGTTGGTCGCTATTGCGTATTTCAAAGTGCCTGATACCGTGGTTTTGAGGTTTCACGCAGGGGCCTGTTTGGACATAAGGCACAAATAAGATGCAGCAGCTGTCTGTGGCCTCTTGTCCTGAGCTCGTGTGTTGCAATTTCACAAATCCAGGCCTATAGAGCTTTTACAGCAATATAAAGAAGGAAGTAATAGACCAGCTCCATCCAGGACCTTCCACTCCAGAAACAAAAGGACTGGATGTTTCAGGCATGTTCATTGCTGCATTTTGTGAGTAGATGAGAAGATAAGTGCAATCTAACTGTGCAGCAACTGGGGGAGCACTGGCACTGGCTACGAAGCCCAGTTTGGCTTCCTGGGACTGGTGGGGAGGGTTTCATACACTGCTGGCCCAGAGGGACAAGCAGCAAGGAGAACCTGTTTGCTTGGTGAGCACAAGGATGGACCTTATGCTGCCCTGTGTCCAGGATCTTCCCCTCCCTTTGGTGTTTCACTCTGACCAGCTACTTTAGAAAGCCAGTGTCCATGCATGCCTGGCCTCTTTTCGCAGCAGCATGTTCCGCCCGATTCAAGTGACATGTAATCATGGCCTCCTAGTTTGTGGGATTCTCCTTGTAAAATTAAAAAAACCTTGTTTGTGTCCAAGGCAGAGCCTCGTTATGGTTCATCTTTTGGATGGATGCTGCACTGCAAGTGTCAGTACATGACTTGTGTACAGTGAGGCACACCAAGTACAAATGTGTTAGTGCAAAGCTTGTTTGGTTTTGTTTGTTTGTTTGTTTGTTTGTTTAAAGGGAATTCTTGGAGTCCTTTCCAGGCTTTGGCAGTGACTTGTTGTGAAACTTAATGTATTGTCTTCCTTAGTTTATGAAGGTATAAAACAAGCATGCAAGCAAGAATTTATCCAATGAATATACTCCCAATGGAGCAGGACCTCGGCTTCTGTTTCTAACTCTGCCATTGATCACTGCAACATCTTAATGCATTGGATTTCAGTTTATATATATTGATAAAAGGGAGATAAAAATATTAACTCCCTAGCAGGTGCATTTGGAATGAATATCTAGTTGTAAAGAACTTTAGACTCATCATTTTGAGAGGTTATCCTGGAAAGTTGAGTAATTAATTCTGGTACTCTGATGCAATTCCCTAAATCTGATCTGGTTTCTGCACTGGGGAAGGGGCTGTTGATGGAGCTAACAGTGTGAAGGTGGGAGATGGCTTTGCTCTGCCTCCTTCATCAGAGGGTGCTACCCACTTCTGCAGCTGTATCACCTGCCATGTCAGACCAGACCCTTCAGTTATTTATGGTGGGGCAAAATTCAACCTGTCTGGGACTGAGCTCAACTGGGGCCCCCAGTTGCTGACCCAGTACAAATGCTGAAATGATCCCCTACACTGCATCAGGAGGCATCTGTGTGCTGATTGCTGCCAGCTAAATGGGAAAGTAGTGCAATAAGAAAATCAAGTGTTATTTTCATTTGGCAAACAGAAAACACGGAGCAGCCCTTCCCACGTTTGTTGCTCCCTGTTCAGATTATTCACTTCCACACCATTAAAATGCGAATGTAATTCCTGCCCTTTAAACTGATTCATGTAAAAACTTTTTCTCCAACCACTGTGTAGTCCCTTAATGAAAGCTGGGGCTGAGTAAGCCAGGGATGGAAATTAAAGCCTTGTCGAAGTGCTCCACTCAGTGCTGCATTCCTGAGGTGTCTTATCTGATCCTGTACAATTGCCACAGGCCTTTTGGGGCTGGATTCTGCCCCACTCTGTGCTGAGCTGAGGCCACAGCTGCCTGAGTAGAGGTGGAGGCTTTCATGGGGTAAGGCTGGTGCAAATGAGGAGAGAGTTGGACCCGCTGTCTCCTTCCTGGCAGGAATGAACTGCACCACTTGAAGAGCAACCTTAATTGCTGCTGAATCAGTGAAGCCATCTTTAATCAAATCCTCCTCTCCCCAGCTTTGACATGTGATTTTTATCTTTTTCCCTGTCAACAGTATTTAGTTATATTAATGGTTTTCCTGGCGTGAGCCAACATGGTTTTTAATCTATTTGATTTTGGTAATTCTCTCTCGTACGCTAGGAATAAGCCCATCATATTTGCAAACCAGAACTACCCCGGTTTTGCCCCAAGTTTGCACAGTGAAAAGGAGTTATCCGCACCCGCTGTGGTTTCTTCACTGCTGACCCGCCATCGGGGACTGCCCCTGAGTCTTGGCTGACTTGCAGCAGCCTGAACTCTGAAAACCTTGTCCTGGGGACCTTCTGGCTGTCCCTGATATATTGTCTTGTGGCCAGAAGGAAATCAAAAAGGCAAAAACTATCAGGAGGCTCCAGTTCCTTCATCAGTCCTGAGTAGTGGGACGGTGATTGTCCTTTTTCAGAGCAAAATGTAAAGTTACAAGCTAGCCCAGAGTAAATTATTACTCAGCACAAATAAACCTATAATAATGTGTCCATCTGCAGTAACAGATAGGAATTTAACATGAAGCTAAACCAATTAAAGGAACTGGAGCTGCTGCTGGCAGCCTGAGGAGTGACAGCGATGCTGTGTGGGAGGACATGCTCTGAGGACACTTGGTCAGGAGTGAGAGGAGACAACAGAAACCAGGAGTGAAAAAAGATACTTTATGAGGCTGACCCTTCTGCTGATGCAGGGTTGTTTTGCGCCATGTACTTTCTTGTGCTTTATTGAGTTTAATTTTAAACATCTTGGTTGATGGGGCTTCTATGGTTTCCCTCGGGAACTTGTTCCTTAGCCTACCCTAAATTTCCCTTCATCTTTATCTCAGATCTTCCCTTTTTAGAGCACGCTAATGAAGTGAAATACCTCTTTCTTTTTCTCTGTTTCTTATGATATTAAAATATATTCTTCCACACCTGGGTTGGCAGGGAGGGACTTAAATTCATTCTGCAGCCAGGCTGGAGCACTGAAGAAACGCGTAACTCCATGGGAAAGGGCTTGTAACAAACCCTCGGCAACTTCAGCCAGTTGTAAATTCAGACACGGTCTTGCCTTTATAGATCTCATTGCTGTTTCATTTCCACTCATCTTCCCGTGTTTTAGTGTATCCTGTGCACATAAAAGAGTGGTAGGAAAATACATATTCTCCAGAATTTTAAAATATCACAAGAGCATTCAGAGCAGAGGAGTTTTCTGCCAGGACTGTGTCATTAGAGCAGAGTCAGATAGGATTTCATAACTCACCAGTGCAGGGAACCTCCAGATTGGGGCTTAGAAAACAACATGCCAGTGGGTATTAAACTCTTCTAATCGACATCTGCTTCACTGTTACATGTAAAGTTTATTTTACTAGACCTGCACAGAAGAAGGGAAAGTTTTTATTCATTTTCTAGTGACACTAAAAAAATTGAAATCACTGCAATTGATTGAAAACAAAGTATTTTTTTCTGTGACAACTTCATAAGTAAACAAAATGTTTTATTTACAAGCTTTTTGATCTTTTAATTTTTTTAATGAAAGTGAGCTAACTATTCACCTATATATTTTGAAATGAAAAATAAGGATGGTTTTATCTTTCTGGATTTTCTTCTTGTATACTTTCTCTCACTCTTGAAATGCTTTATACAAGCATTTGTTGAAAAGTTATGCATAATATTTCAGAATGGCCTGACTAGATTTCAAAAAAAAAAAAAGCCACTTTTTTTTTTTTGGTCCATCTCTCATTTTAATAAAAATGAAAATTGAGGTTCTTTTTTGCATAGAGAGAAAAGACCCAAGGGAGTGTGGGTTTTAACATTGCGTTTATTCATTTTTCTTTCAAAACAACTTAGAGTGGAAGGGAAACAATGTAGAGAATAAAAGAGAACAAAGGCTCAATGCAGAAACGAGCCTGATGACAGTGCAGTGAGGCAGTTTATGACCAGAATTGTTCAAACAGCTGGAGATTGTATTACACTGTTTATCATGTTTAAATCCGTGTCAAAATGACATATATTGTGGAAGTTTTTGTGTGAGATTGTGAACTAGGTATTATGTGGAAAAGTCAACCATATGTTATAATATTCTTCTGGGGACAAGAAATCTAGCTGAGACTAAAGGGAAGGGTGAGTTCCATAAAGAAGTCATCTCCTCTTGAGACAGAGGTGATGGTGTGGGCTGCATACAAAATACTTGTGTGGTTTGCATAGCTCCCCGAATCACATAATTTATTTGACCTTTTTCCACCACTTTTTATCTCTTTGTAGAATATCTTTGGGTTTGAGGTATTTTTCCCCTATATTTATCTTCCCTTTACCTTTTTTTCCCCTTTTCTGTCTTTCTGTCTTTCTGTCTTTCTGTCTTTCTGTCTTTCTGTCTTTCTGTCTTTCTGTCTTTCTGTCTGTCTGTCTGTCTGTCTGTCTGTCTGTCTTTCTTTCTGTCTGTCTGTCTGTCTTTCTTTCTGTCTGTCTTTCTTGTGGGGGAATCCTTTCCTTCCCTTTTACATTTTCTTCAGCCTGTGACAATCCAGAACAAACGTACCTGTGGCTGACTGCCTGGGAGTCACTTGTGTCCTTTCTGTTTTCCCTAACTCAAAGAGACTTATTCTTGTCATCACATTTTGCTTGTGAACACTTCTAAAATTTGCAAGTCAGCAGAAGACTGGGGCACAGCAGAGAGCTCCCCTGGCCGACTGGACAGATTGAATTTCACCCTCTAAATGTGTTTCAAACTGCGAGAACTCAAGCAGCTCACAATTTCTATGGTCATTTGTGCTAATAAAGTTTGACAGGATGAATGTTAATGGAAAGTAAACAGGAGAGAGGGTGCTAACAAGGTCGTAATGAAGCTCACATTTAAATTGAATTGAAATGAATATATGAACACTCATGAGAAACAGTTTGTCTTTCTCCTCTAGGCTGTAGTGCAGCATGCGGTAGCAATGGGCACTTTGTGAGTGACTGAGAAAAAGGAAGCTATAGCTATTCAGCAAGGACAAATTATAGCTAGTTTAATAAAGAACACTGAAGCTAGAAAGGAGGGAAGCAAGGGCGGATGTTCCTTTTCAGGAGCCCACCAGTCACGGCTGCTCGCTCTTGCTCTCTCATTGCTGTGACTCCCAGCTAACCACACTATGTCTCCAGTGTAATTCCTATTGATTTCAATGGCACAAGCCTGCAGGGAAGCGCTGATCTGGGGTCAAGTTCTACCAGATGTGAACACTCTCAAGTCCTCTTAAATCCGATTTTGAACTCGGGATTGCTTCACTTCTTGCAGGAGGGGCTCAGCCCAGATCAGGCTGGCTAGCAGATCTTTTAAAAAAGTCTTTTGCTACTGCCATGGTGAATCTTTTAATTGATTCAATTTTAAATAATGTCTGAATACAGACAAATGGGTTATTTGCATTCTCTCGCGCGTGCATACAATGAATATGTCATAGCTGAGGAATTGGGCTGACTTATCCAAAGCTGCTGGCTCTTTCCTTCCAGGCGTGCTTTCCTAATTCCAGATGGATAAGAAAACAGTGGTGTGCAAGGAACCATCCCCCTCCTTCCCCTCCTCCCAACTTTGGCATAGTTGTGTTTATTGCCTGTGACTGAGAGAGTTTCAATATCCTTGCAAAGTTCTGTCTGAGGAAACCCAGTGAACAGAGCATTATTGGTGCAAAACCCTCTGTAACCATCAGATGCTTTTCCATGACTCAAAACCATTTCAGGCTCTTTTGTAATAAATGTAAATGGCAAACCAGAGGTCAGGGATGGTCTCAAGGGCAAAGGCTTGTGTCTAATCTTTATTTTCTCTTTATGAGCGGCTGTAACAACTTTGAAGGTATGAAAGAAATCAGCAGAAATATGAGACAAGGCAGTCTTACTAGGAAACTGGTACATAGCTTCTCAGACTTGTTCTTTGACCTCCTTTGAAACAACCATGTGGCCAGGATCCTCAGATGCAAAAGCATAAACGTAGCTGCAGATTTACTTGAGCAGGGATTTAGTGTTTCTGTTCAGTGGTAGCGTCCCTCCCTTTACCAGAAGATGCTTGCAGCAGCGGTTTTCAGCCAGTTTAATCTCAATTTTAATATAATTGTTCTCTTTACATATTTTTCAAATGACTGTAAAGATGACAAATTGCTTGAGTTTAGCTTTTCTGGATGTCTTCAGAAAATGGGACCGGCTTAGAAGATAACGGTTTTGGTCTTGCAGTGATCTTTAAAGCTGATCCCACTAAGTCTTCTTAGGAATCTGTGCAGATGGGGGCAATTTGGGGTTGGACTCTTGGTTGGCATTATGTTATTACCTTTCCAAAACCAGGGTTTTCACCATTTAAAGAGCTCTTGATACAATTTGCAGAGGGGGAGATGATAGCGTCAGTTTATTAGTCTGAATGCTCAAGGTTTTAATCATTTGCACTTTTCACTAATGCCCTATACTTAAGCATGACTTTTTGTTTTGACAAACAAAAAGTGAAAGGGAGAAAAACTCCACACCTGAATTCCTTTTGTGTCCAACAAGATGTTCTGTTTACCACTCCACCTCACATAAGATTTTTGGCCTGTTGATTTTGGGACAGTGGAAGCAAGATTTGCCAAGTCCCCTGAGGCAGAGGAAATGCTGGCACTTACTCTGTACTGTGACTGACTGGGCAAGAAGCTCAGAGCCAATTTGGGAGTCCCAGGTTTCATCCTTCTCTTTAAAAGATGTCCTGCTATCATCCTACCAGACTGGAAGCCCTTTCAAGGTGGGGGGCTCTTTTAGGCTCTCCCCAGTACCACTCAGTGTAATACACAGGGACATGAAAAGATAAGACTCTGCAGTCTTGTGTAGTGGCCAGCCAAGGATGAATGCTGTCCTCTGTCCCCTCCACTGGCCCAAACTGGGCAGCAGATTCAGCCTCTGGCCAGATACTGTTTCCCGTCAAGCAAAATGTTTCCCAGCAAGTTTGCTGTGTACCAGAAAGAGATTTCATCCATTTCTCTCTGCATGCCTGCTGCAGTTGGTGCTTAGTTTCCCAAACCATCCCATGCTGTTCAACCACATTAAATATTGTGCTGAAGCTAATTAAGCTGACAGTTTAGGAATGTTTTTATTAACTTTGCTTGCTGAATTTCCTTCCTCCCTGGACCCTGGCTCTTCTAAGTACTTTCAAAAACTGATTCAGACCATTTTTCCTTTATCATGTTCACATTGGTATTAGGCTGTAGGTCGATGCTAGACCTATTGCCTATATTAGTATAAAATTAGTGGACATCTAAACACTGAAATGAGTTTAATCTAGAGGGATGTAACTGACAGGCCTTTAGAAAACTTCCTTAAGGCTGGTAAAATTGAGTATTTGATGCATTTGATTCTCTTTTGGCTGAATATTCATGCAGCAGGCATTTCTGACAGTGCCCCAGGCATCCCTCTATGCCAGGAGGGTTGGGGCAGGTCCTATGCTTCTCAGCTCAGGCCAGTCCCTATAAAACACCAAAGCAGAGGAGCCTTGATGTGCGGGGCAGCACACAGAGCACCCCTGCAGCCAGGGCCAGGTTTCTGACATGATGATTTCTGACTTGGAATTTACATTTTTAGGGTTCTTCATATTTTATGTACAAAAATTCCTTTGAGGAAAAATGCTCTTCTGTCAGGCTTTAGGCTGCAGGTCTAAGAATTGAGTGCTCAGAAAGAAGTCTGAGCTGTTCCATAAATACATCTCAGGGACCTTTACCTCCCTTCAGGCTGGTTCCTATGCCAGGAAGAAAAATCACTGCAGGCCTTAAATCTGATGAAATTCTTCCATTGCTTCTGTGTTGAGGAAGTGGTTTAAGTGGCAGAATCTGGTCAGTCTGTAAAAGCTGTTTCAGTCGTTGATGAAGGGCCAGTCCTTATGAAATCACAGGGAACTTTTTCCCTTGGGATGATAAATGGTCCAGTCCTTGCAAAAATAGCCCATGCTTTAAAAAATGCCCTCTGAGCATCCGAGTGAATACAGGCGAGGGCACAGTGCTGTGTGTGCCACAAGTCCCCTGTGAGAGCAAAAAGGAGACAAACACATTGGGGAACTGATGAGGGAAGGGAAGGGGATCTAAATATGGCACAGTAAGTCCATTTATTTTCTTGTCACCCCAGACATATTAAGCACTGGCACCTATAGCTGACAGATAAACAAACCGTGCTCACTTTTAGAAAATACATGAACAGGGTTGCTCATTGTGAGTCTTGCAGGCAAAAAAAAAATAATAAACACAGATGTATATTGGAGAGGGATGGAAATGCTGTGAATTCTCCCAGCTGAAATCCAGGCTTTGAGAGGAGCCAGAGGAGGGACTCTCCCTGGATGTCACTGGTAGCAGCAGCATGTGGGCTGTGCTTCTCTTATTTAAGGACTTGAGAAAGTTAGGAGGACCTGGCGTGCTCCTTATTTCATTCATAGGCTTTTCTGTCCCCTAAATGGTGCTGTTTTCTTTTCCTCCCTACTCTGATCTCTCCAGGGCTGTGGTAGCAGAGGATGTTGATGGTGTCAGCTGCCAGCTCTATTTTTCTAACTTTTATACTGGTATGTAACTTTGAATTTGAGTAGGAAGCTGGTCTATGAGCTTCACTGCTTTGAGACTGTGTGGCTGTTAAGAAAAAATATTGCATATAAATTTAGATTTTGTTAATCTTGTATATGAAATAATGATTTTCTAAGTGACAAGAGTATACTAATTGTGAATTACTTCATTAGGCAGCAGCTTTAAGAGAACCCAAAACACTACTGAAATATGTCTAGCAGAAAGTGACCCAATTAGCAAACTCTGCTGTCTGCGTTGTACCCATCACTGGGAAATGATAGGATTTTTCAAGCTAAGCTGTGAACTGTGTGCTCTGTAGACAGTTCTTGATGCCACACGGGAGTAACTATGAAGGATCAGCTCCGTCCAGACAGACAGAAAGGGGAGAGGAGCTGGATTTGTCCCGTTGTTTCTGTCTTGCAGTGAGGTGTGTCCAGAAGGACCAGTGTGTGCCTTGGCAGAAGCAGGGCAGCTGGTGCTGGCACTCTTCTGAGCACAGCCTCGACCTCCGGCGCCTGCTCGCCGTGCTGGACTCTGTGCTTCTCCCAGGCCTTTGGCAACATGCTGCAGTTCAAATCTACTTACCCATTCCTCTTCTAATGACATAATTAGCTTTCCACCTATTGCACTATGCCAGCAAAGCTCAGTTATCTCATTATTGGTTTTAATTGGTGTTGTGCTAATATTTAGAGGTCCTTGTCACAAGTTAGATCCTATTTGTTTAACTTTTTTGCCTGAAATGGGGGGCAGCTGTGCAAGGAGAGACATAAACACCTAGAAAATTATTTTGCTTCAAGCACATTTTTCTAGCTTGCTGTCTCTAAAATCCCAAACAGCAAAGATTGGTTTTGTTTCATGTGTTTGTTTGCAGAGAAAGAATCTTGTCTTGGCTGTGTTATGATAAATCCAAAACCTCCAGAAAAAAGAGAGTTTCTCTAATAAAAAAAAAAAAAAAAGAAAAAAAAGAAGAATCTGCACAATAACTCCTTGATAGTTCTCATCAGGGAACTTCCACCCGTATTTTGAGATTCAAAATAAAATTCCCTGCATACTGGTATTTCTTGGTTTATGTCAATATTCAGAAGTTCTCAACAGGTTCACTATCCCCATGTGGCAGATGCTGTATAAACAGTGGGGAAAGGTTCAGCCCAAATGAGTTTACAATCTATGTAGAAAAACTGGAATGAAGTAAAACTTGGGAGAAGTTAAAGATTCTATTTGTGAGTGGTTTTTTGGGGTTGTTTTTTTGGGGGGGGTTTTATTTTTGTAAGGTATCTGAAGTCCCACAACTAGTTATGATTATAGTAATGATTAATTTTGTTATTGTGTATACTAGAAAAATTATAGGACCAGTTCTCAGGATCTTATCACGAGTGCTGCATTAATTACTGTTATTTGGAAAGTCCCAGCACCTAGAGTTAAGACGTTGCTTAAGACTCAGCTTCCATATAAAATATCCCAGTACGGTTCTTGTCTTTGTAGTTTTTGAAGGAGCTTGAAAACACAACTGAGATGTTGAAAAACCTCCCAATTTTTAAGAAGTCTGACTTGTGACATTTTAAATGTCCCAGTGTTAGAAATATTGGTTAAATGCTCATGAGATAAATCCAGCCTAACATGAGGCTCATGAATCCTTGTTGCATAAGAGGATTTTCATTGTTCTGCTTAGAGTTTATTTCGTAGAGTCACGCAGAAATAGGAGTCTCCCATTTCAAACCTGTACAAAAGCAAAGTGCCAGCAAACAAAGCAGTATTTCATTTCAGCTGCTTTGGTTTCTCAAAGCCTCACTGCCTTGCTCATGGAGGAGTTTGGACTTCTTGGACATGTACGCGTTGAGTTTTGGAATCTGCTTGAGTACCAAGTCTGAGATCTGGGGAGCTCCTGAACATCAAGAGCTGGTATCGCAGGGTCAGATTTTGCTGATCCTGCTGCTCCCGTATGGCTCATCCAGCGCTCGGCAGCTGGGTACGTCCCTGCGGGAGGTTCTGACCCCTGGTCTGGACGGGAAGCTGGCAGACGGCTTGCTGCAAGGTGTTGAGGGGAAAATAGATTAGTCTGAGACAGAGCGAGTCTCAGAGCTGTCACGGTGCTTTAAAAAATAAAGCTTGAGGTAAACAAAGCAACACGCCTGTTTCCACGCAGTCTGTGGGATTGCTGCCGCCAGTCTTTCCGACAGGCTCAGGAATTCCACATATTTCCTACCCTAGCTCCTCTCTGCCTCCCAGTGTTGACCAAGACTCCCCATGTGGCCAGGCACATGGTGAGCAGTAGGTCCTGCAAAGGAAACTGAGACACCAGAGGAGAAAGGGCTTGGCCTGCCAAAGCCCTGAAAGCCCCCTGCCTGGGCTCTGTCCCATGGCACGGCAGTGGCCGGCTGGGGACTCAGGTGCCACTTGCACTTTTCTTGCCTTATTGCTTGATCATGGGTCCTTGGTTTATCCACTCTTAGTACTGTAAGTTTTTTTTTTTCAAATATTTGTATTTCAAATTCATTAAACACCAGATCATTTAATACTTCTGAGATATCTGGATGGGCTTTGTCTTCTTTTTTGGTTGCTGCTGCTGCTAACATGGTGCCCTAGGCAGGGCTCTGCTGGCTGAGGAACTGGAAACAGCCACAGCTGCAAAAGACTGGGAAAGTGTAGCAAATATATGACAAAGAAAAAGAAAGGAAAATGCCAAAGCTACAGAGGAGCACAGGTGTGATCACATCATTGCTTAGTTGGAGACTTCCAAGCATCCTCATTTCCAGCAGAAATCTTTTTTCCGTTACTTTTTGCATGAGTAAATAATTGGCACCCCTGACGTGAAGCACCCGTGTGACTGGCAGCAGGATCTGCCCTGCCTGCCCCTCTTGGAGTTATTGCAAGGAAATGAGGACTTTCTGCCCACTACTCTGATTTTGCAATTCTTTTTTAAATTGGATTTGATTCAAGTCAGATGAAATTGAAGCTGACTTGCCACTCATCTCCCCTTTAAGCTCTCCAAACAAGGCATACATGATACGTATCTAATTTTTTCACTCATTTCTTGTTAAAAGCATGGATTTCACCCTATGTGGCATATGATGGTTAATAAAAAACAACTCCCAAGCCCAAGCCTCCCTCCAAGCTCTCTGGTTTTGTCCACTGTAGCCAGGCTTTACCTGTTGCAGGAGAGCATGGCAGCCACAGCTTGCTGCCTCGGATGGAGGAGAAGCAATTTCTGCCAGAAGAACTATAAAAATAGCATCCTCTTTAATCCCTGGCTCTGATTTCCACCATGAGTGACCGTTAGCCATGAAAATACCAGTAAACTTTATTGGCAATAAAGAATGATGTATATTATTTGAAAACCAAAAAAGGCAAGAAAAAATGTTATGGGACCATTAAAATGTCAATGAGGAATCCTCATTTTGTGTTTGCTTTGGGAGTTTCAGCTGCTCTGATATGAATACTGTCTTACTGAATGCCTTACATGACTTTTTATAGAAGATGAAGCAATTGCTTCTGGAAGAGTTATTCCTAGAGTCTCTTAAAATATTGTCATTTGGGTGACAGCAGCAATTCAGGAATCATTTTTGCCTTAAAATGGTCATATTAATTTGGTGCTCTTATTAAAACAATAGGACTTTAATGCAGGTTTTAAACAATTATTAATTGCAAGTGCTCCATAGTTAGCTAAGGTTATGTTTAAAGATAAATTTTATATCTTTTAAGACCACCACTATAAATGAGTACGGCTTGAGAACTTGAGATAAATTGATAGAGGTTTTAAAGGGGAGGTGTCCACTTCCTGTCCAAACCTCTTTCTGCTTCATTCCTTCCCCTTTTGTGGGGGGAAGTGGATTTTAGAATTTTGAAAGCATAGATTTTTTTTTTTAGAATTTTGAAAGCATAACACACACACACACACACAAAATAGACTTTTTATTTAGGAAAGATTTTCACTGAGAAATGGTCTTTTATCCAAAATGTAAAATATCACTAAAATACATTTATCTTCAACCCAGAATGTTTTGTATTTTTCTGACTGTAGTTTATCTTTTCATTTAAAATGTTACCAAAGTCTGTAGATACTTTCCGTTACAAGGAAATATTATAAACATTTTTACATAACATATAAATTAAAAAAGGAGCAAAGAAAAACTGAAAAATCCATCCATTTCATACACTGGACAATTTAAACAATTTTCATTTAAATAGCCTTAGGCTTGTGCCCATCCTGATTCTCATACATCCTGAGGCAGAACAGGAAAAATCAGAACATAAAATATGTGTCGGAGCTCTCTTGTTTTGTTAGTGTAGCTCCAAAAGATATCAAATACTTCTAAATATTTCTTTTTGATGAGTTCATATAGCTGCATGGTTAGCATGAAAATGAATGACTCGAGCTCATGCCTGCTTTATTTACATAGTGAGGTTCCTTCTGTGGTCTTGAAACTGCTCCGATCATGTGTCACCTCTCCATGTAACCAGATAGGAAACTTAATACTTCGTATTATGCTATGGTGAATCATAAGATGATCCAAAGATCTATTTTGTTAGTACACACTGCGTTTAAAAGAGGGAAGATGCAAAAGCTCAATTTAGTATCAGTTTTTTACTTTCTCACTACCAATTGTTGGGAATTGCACTGACTTGAGACCCATGTGGGTGATTTTGATCTTCAGTGTCACACCTACTGATGTAACAGTGGTTTACATGGGGCATCTCTCATGGGTTTTGGTGGAGCTTAGATGAGAATTGAATGATTCCTTGTACTTTCTTCATCCTGGGGGCAAAGCTGGAGGCTGGAGGTGGTGGGAGGTGGTTAAAGTTGCTCCCACCCCATGTTGGGAGCTCTGTCAGGGAACAGAGTTGCCATCTTCATCCTGAATAGCTCTATTTTGTAGCAGCCTGCATCAATTTTCCTTTGAATTTCCTGTGTGATCACATTGTCTGTTGTGAAGAGAACTGTCTAGACATCTATTTCAAAAAAAAAAAAAAAATCTGTATCCTGCAGTCTGAGAGAGGCCAGAGCACAAGTACAGATGGGTAAATATAGGGCATATGAGATTGATTTGAAACCAATAACTGGGAAGGTAAGTACTTGCACTCGACTCTGAAAGAGCTTCAGCTCTGTTGCAGAGTCCTGCATAGCTTTTAGATTGCTCTCCTTCTTACCTGCTCACTATTGACAAGACCAGAGTATTCCATTTCTCCAAGAGCCTTAATGGATTTGTTTTTTATAAACAGGCAGCACTTCCTGGGAGGGGTGCAATTTTTTGCTGGTCTTATTTTGTTTTGTTCTCATATAAACACATCGTCTTAGCATCCTACTATTAGCATCCAATCAGCTTAAGGAAGAAAGTAGAGAGAAAGTAGAGCCTGTACTGAGCTGGCTGTTTCCCTGATTATTTACAGCATGCTTGAGTTGGTCAGTGCTTAGTGTTTTCTCCAAAAACGTTACTCTGTTTTCTTTTGTATTCACATTTTTTCTGCTGTCCTGGAGGGCAATAATACTGACTTTATATCGATGTGTGCACGAGCTTGTTTTATCCCTGGAACTTGTTAGTGTATAGCTTAATTTCCCATGTTTCTGTCATGCAGCCCTTCAGTGACAAGAGTGTATCCTTCCAAGTATCCATCTTCTCTGAAATATTCCCCAGCTCAGCAACAAGTAATCTACAGGCAGCTTTTCCCTCTTGTTTTGGACTGAATCAAAAAGCCCTAACCAAATGCTCTGACAGAATATTAAGAGAGCAGTAAGAAGTGACAGTATCAGCAAATAGAGACTGGTCCCCTCAGCTTCTACACCTGTCCCATAGCTTCATCCACCTTGATATTGGGACCTACCAATTTTATACGCTTTCCATAGCATGGGAGGGCTTAGATCATGGGAAGGGAAGAGCTAAGAATTCCACAGATTGGAGACTGGGACATATCAACTGAATGCAATTCAGAGTCGAACATGTGGCTGTTCAAGCAGCACCATGCATGTGCTACCTGCTGAAATCCTGCAGGAGATGATGTTTTCTTACCATGGTCCCAGTCCTTTGGGGACCATCTGCCATCCTCTGCCACAGGGACATCAGAAAAAGAAATCAGTTGAATTGCTTTGGGCAGATCCACAGCAGACCTGTTGCCGTTGAGAGCTCTGCTGTTTTCTGGCTTTGTTGCACCACTCGCACCAGGACAATGACTCGCACTGTTAAGCAGCTGTTGTTTGAATTATGGTGTCAACCAACTTCCCTCTCCCAAATGAAGCCTTTTTGTGCTAAAAACCAATGTGCTGATTACATTTTAGGGAGTCTGTCTTTGCTCCAAAGAAGTGGAAGTCTAAAGTGGGCTGGGGCAGGGGAGGTGCGATGATAGCTCTGTGTTACAGGTGGGTACCTCATAAGGGGTTACAGCTCAGCCGAGCTCCCGTGAGAAGTCCGCAGCAATACTGGGAATTAACCCAGCTCTCCCAAATGTCCTGCCTGCTGGCTCAGGCCTAACCCGCCCTTCCTCTTTGTTGTAATTTAGATTCCCTGCTTTCCTGCAGTTCTCTTAAATGAGTTTCAGTAGGAGACTTTGTCCCTTGAGGAGATGAGGCATTGTATAGGCACTTCAGCGTGGAAATACTTTTTTTACCTCACTGAAAACTCACTGTTTTCTTCAAATGGACGCCTTTCTAAAAACCTGAACTTTTAATAAACATGTTATTGAGTGTTGTAGGTAGCTAGCAGAAAGCCTGTTGACCTTTCTGACTATGATAATTGTTCAGAATTGAGTAACTCCTTATGAAAATATCTGCTGTTGACTTATTAACCCTTTTGAGGAGCAGTTTTTGGAATTTTTCCATTTGGCTTCAAGAGATCTTGGACGGAGACCACGATAGTATGCTTTCCAACTGAAGTGGTTTCAGCCTTTTTAAAAACAGCCTACATTAGCAAAAGGATTTTTCACATCAAATGCATAGTCAGAGGAGTGAAATCAGTGTTTATCTATTGCTTTGCGTGGTTCCTCAAGGCAGCAGCTTTGAGAAAAATGAGTAAGATGGAATCAGAGTTTAGATTAACATAAACCATTTTGCTGGAATTGCAGGTATTTTTAAGATACTACAAGAGAAAAATACCTAAAAAAAGAGGTTTGAATGAATAATTGTTTCCATTAAAGGGACTTTGGTGCTTCTATCAGGTAATTCTAAGCTCCTTTCCCATTAGTGGTAATTTGCCAGAAAAGAAAGGTACATTACATAAATATTTCAAAGTAACCTGGGCAGCAATTTGAAGATATTAAGCTTTCAGCTTGACAGCCCCAAGCACCTTGATTCATCTTAACATCCAGTAAGATCTTAAATGCAAACAAACACTTTACTTGAATAGGACTGACTTCAGAACCAAAATGAGTTTCATTTTACCGGACTGAACGAATATTAGGAACCAATCAATGTTTCCTCAAGAATGTTAATTATCTCAACTGGAAGAAGAGCATATAGGCATGGACATGTGAGGTAAACCAGAGCCATTTTTCTAAACAAATGCTGGATCCACAGTCTGCACACAGCCAAACCTGTATTTCATCTGCACTCATCTCGGAACAGTGCTGTTTGGATTTGATTCTGCTTCCCCAGGAGCCGGTGCAGCAGCAGGACTGCGCTGTGCGAGCGGGAGGGTAACGCCACGGGTGTGCAAGGAGCAGCTGAAATAGGTGTCACGAGTCATTACAGCAAAGAGCTGCTTCTGTATGGCCTGAGCCAAAGTGTGCAAAAAGGGAGTGAAAGACTTTTTGGTGACTCTGTGGGCCTTTGGATGAGCAGCCCTGGGCTGGATATGCTAAAGGACTTGACACCTGTAACGGGGGGATAGTTACAGAGAGAGGTCAGCTAGCAGCTGCAAGGAACCAAGCTTCTTTTAAAACCAGTGCTTACAGAGTTCATGATGCTACTTCTCCTGGAGAATGTACAGGATAGAAACTTCTCTGAGCCAGGGTTTTGTTGGTTAGAAAAAAATGGTAACTACAGAACTCAAGTTATTAATACATTTTTTAATACATTTTAGCTCTAGGACTATGCTGAAGTAATCTAGCAGATGAGTGAAGTCAGAAGAGCTGTGGTCAGCCACAGGAGAAAGGCAAGCAGTCCCGGAGAAACAAGTCTGGCAGTAAGGCTCATTCTGGGGTCTGGCTTGGTCTGGACTGAGAGATAGTTCACCACTCACATCCTCTCCTCCCCATCACTCTACACTTCCTCTCAGTGCTGCTGCTCAGAAATGAAAAGCAAATTTAAGATGCAGCTCTGAGTTTCACAGCTGCCAATTAGCGAGTCCCTCCCACTCTGGGCACCTTTCCTCCTGCCTTTCCTCCTGTCTGTGAGGTACACATTTAAAGTCAGTGGCCCTGCCTTGGAGTTGCTACTTTTATTTTACAGCTCCCCGTTACAAGAGGGTTCTGTCAGTCTTCATTCCTCTGAAGTGTTGTTGAAGTTCTCTATGTCTCTAGCTGTGGGGATTTTTTTTGCTTAGGTTTTTTCTTCTTTTTTTTTTTTTTTTTTAATTTTTTTATTCTTTTGTTTGCATGTTGTTTTGTTGTTCTTATTTTGTTTTTAATAGGGTAAAAAGAGAAGTGACTTCACTTAATAGTCAAATCTGAGCCTGCTGGAGGAAAGGCACAGAGGACCCAGTCACACTAAGGTTTCCCCTCTAGAAAGTAGGTTACAGCTAAGAGTACTGGAAGAGCACTGGAACAAACTCCCCAGAGAGGTTGTGGAGTCTCCTTCTCTGGAGACTTTCAAGACCTGTCTGGATGCATTTCTGAGTGATCTGCTCCAGTTCTGTCCTGTTCTGGCAGGGGGGGTAGGACTTGATGATCTTTGGAGGTCCCTTCCAACCCCCAACATTCTATGATTCTGCAAAGGGTACAGGGATTTGACTCCTAGCTGGGTAAACTGGACAGAAACTGGCATGGAGAAATATTGTAATATATATCTTATACCTTGTAATTAGTTCAGAACCTCTTTTTGCACACCTATTTGACATGTGTGTCCTTAGAGGATTCATAAAATGGGGGTCGCAGTGATTTGTGGTCGTTAAAGATTATTCTAATCATTGCAGTAATCCCTTGAACTGATATATAAACTCTGTATAAGCAAATACCAAGAGACTGTCTCTGTCTTTAAGAACTTAAAATCTAAATAGAGAAAAAAGGCAAACAAAGGATTATCATCACCAGGGTTAGGTGGAGCTAAGAACAAAACCCAAATCTCCTGCATTGCCTCTGCAACGTGTTCCTTCTTGTTCACTCAGATCATCTTGATCCTTTTTTTTTCCAAAGTAAAAGGGATTTCATGCCAGAGGCCTGGCCTGATTCCAGGTTGGATAACTCTGGGTATGTTTACACTGTGCGCTGGAGTAAGGTTTCCTGAGTGATCAGAGGTTACAGCCAGTAAGTCCAGAGGGCACAAACCAGCATTGCTCAGGCCTCCTAACTCATGCCCAGGAGTTGTCTGGCTGCCCTTGCTTTGCAGCTGCACAGTTCCAAGGGCAATGTAGCTGTTTCTGGGCTCAGCTGGACTCACCTCTGGCCAGCACAGTGCAGCGATTGCAGCACATCATGTAGGTGCTTTTATACCATGCTTCCCACTCATCAGGCTAGGTGGGAAGACTCTGCTTCAGACTGTAGGTACCCACCAGTGTAAGACATGCCCTGTACTTCCTGGCGTGGGGTCATATCCTCTATTTCCTAGGCTAAACTACAAGAAGATGCTGGTGTTTGATGTCATGTTCTGCATGGCTGCAGTCACTGGTGGACATGGTTAGTCTTTGCAGCAGCTGGATATAACTTTGAGTGTGTGTGAAGCAAGGGGGTTTGCAGGTTATCAAACACTAAGTGTAGCATGTTCCGTTATATTCTGATTATCCTGAGACATGCAAACCTTCTTCAGCCCATTATTATGGGAAAGAAAGGCTGTAGTAACCCATCTCCTTTCCAAGACATACCACTGCCATGGGACTGACACTGGTCTCTCTCACACCAAGCAAAGGCTTGGGCGTCCCTTGCTGAGCCAGTGAATCACGCCAGCTCAGCTCCAGCATGGCTGTTCAGAGGGAGGGCGTGTAGCAAAGCTCGCACAGATAGCATAGGAGGAGGATGGAGAGGAGAGTTTGCCCTGTAACCAGAGGCTAACTGGGACACAGGAGGAGAAGGTCTGTATTTCTTGCACTCCTTGATGCTGTGGTAGAGCTAGACCTACCCTAGTCATCAGTCAGTCTTTTAAAGCTGTCTTTGGTAGGACAGGTGCAACGGTTTTTAACTTCCTAATTTGGTGATGTTGAGCTCACTGTTTAGTGTTTGTAAAGTGTTGTAGGAAGGCTAGGTGGTACTCTTGAGCTGGATTTTGCCAGTGCTTACCCAAAAGGAAAAGTGCTGTGGAAGTCAGTAGAGGCACTTGCTCTTCAGAGCCAGGTACTCTTCTGCATGCCTGGAGATGGCAGAAGGTGCTCTGTTGGTCCTCAGGCTGCAGTCCAGATTCAATCAGAAATTGCTTAAGCACATGGTTAATTTGAGGCATGAGCTTGTTAGTCTTCTGGCTATTCAGTACTTGTGTGCTTGCTTTGCTGAGTGAGGACAAACTGAAGTGCATGGTCAGCTGACCCTAGAGCTGGGTGATCAGGTCCTTAATTCAGGATGTCTGCTCCGGATAAGGCACAAGTACATTTGACGAAAGGGTTTTCTGTCTCAGGCTGAGCATCTTGTGCCATCAGTACATCTGTAAATGTTCATAACACCTCTAAACATTCATAACCACCAATAAACATGTATAAACCATCTATTAGCTGTTTATTAGATATCTTTTATTAAAGCTGTGATTCTCAGCTGTACGAAGGAGAGAAGGAGGTTGGCAGGTGGGGTGAGGTTTTAACAGCCAGAAGGCCATGGAGCACAGCACCAGCCAGCCCATCTCTGGACAGCAGAGTTGTGACACTGAGCAGTTGTCCTGGCCTGTTAAAGCTCCACTAGTGAGGCTGTGTGGCTTGCAAGGCCCAAACCTCTACTCCTGTATGGTTTTCTCCTTCAGCATGTGGATGGTTTGGATTACGTAGCTAGATTTTTGAAGGGTATATAGCCATTTAGGACAAAAATAGGAATGGCTCTAAATCTTTAAATGCCAGCACAGCCTTACAATCTGTCCCTAGATTACTGTTGAAAATGGGATTTAAGCTTCTGTCTCCTGAAAGTGTCCTTAAAAGGTTTACTCCTGGACAAGTTTATGGTCAAATTTAGAAAGTTTGCCATTCATCGCTCATTTGACCATACTAGGTATTTCACCAAGAAGGGATTAATGTACGGAACAATGGAAGATGATTTTGAGGAGAAACAGCAAATGGCATTGTTCAGAGGACAAACTTACACAAAGTTAACTGTGAATTTCTAGGAAGCTGCTGTTTGTCACAAACAGAATGTTAGAAAAAATGAAAAGATAGAGCTGAGCTATACATTTTGCTTTTAATTCTCTTGGCTCAGGAAGTTTGGGAGCATTCTTTCCAGATCCTGAAGCTATGTATATTACGCATGTGTCTCAGTGTGCTGTAAACTCATACAGTCCCTGTTGTAGCTGTTCCCAGACACTGCTGTGCTGCTATAGCATGGTGTGCACAGTCCCACAGACACATCACTCCAGTGTTCTGTGAAAAGCATTGCAGATTATTGATAATAGGATTAAGATATCTGAGCACTTAATTCTGACTTCGTGTGTTTCCAAGTTGTTCCTAAATAGAAGAAAATTTCGGTGTAAGAAAGAGTGTACTTGAAAGACTGAACTTCTCAACCCAGCATCAAGAGGGATAAACTGTATTTAAACAATATGTTTAAATAAAGTCTGAATTGATACTGATTCATTCCAGATGAGACTTTGGGATCTGTAAGATGTGTGGGCTTGCTGTACTATGCTCTAAACCTTCTATCAGAAATAGTCATTCTCTGTAGTCAGACAGGTATCTACAAGGCTTTGGAACATGATCGCGATCATGGCAAACAGTGGCAGCCCTGCCTCCTTATCAGCTTGGTGACCTGGGGTGGAGGCTTGGAAACAATTGCTCTTG
Source organism: Megaceryle maxima (assembly GCA_024605025.1). Classification (NCBI taxonomy): domain Eukaryota; kingdom Metazoa; phylum Chordata; class Aves; order Coraciiformes; family Cerylidae; genus Megaceryle; species Megaceryle maxima. The sequence goes on from JANHGN010016963.1 coordinate 47,515, forward strand.
CTGGTGTGTTGGTTCAGAGATCAATGAGTCAGCCTCGCAGGGCGTCTTCCCACAGCTGATGCGGCATTTTGCAAGTCATATAACCGTTCTTTGCTTCGGTTTCTCTCTCTGAGAGATGGGGACACCAGTTTCTCACTGAGTATTAGGGTGAGAAATGCCATACAGATGCAGTGTTCCATTCCTTTGTACTCATTAGACTGTCCTGTATCCTTTTTGTCCCTTATTTCAGCATGTAGTTTTGTTAACTCTCCATGCTCCGCAGTCTTCTATCAGTGCATTCTTTTAGTTTATGTTTGCAGCATGATATTACTATTTAATGATGTCCGGGGTTTTTTTTGGTCTTCCTTAAAAGATCTGGCAAAAGGACAAGCATAATCCTTTTCTCCATGGCTCCCCAGTATACTTCCAAATACCCATCATAAGAAAGCTCTTAAAGTATATGCTTAAGACCTTTGTCATTCAGAGTGGCATGTAAACACAGTGTAATTTTAGGCATGTTTCTGAGTGCTTTTGTGAATAGAGATGTTTTCCCAAATTAGAAAAGAAGATAATTCCCAGGCTACTGAGCAAAACTTAATTTCTTTGGTCACTGGGAGTAAGGACACATTCTGCTTAGAACTGCTGGGTCAACAAATTCAGTTGGTAGAATTACTTACCAGTAGCATCCTGGTAGAAGGGATGCAGAGAGCTCCACAGATCCCGGATCTCTATTTACTTGAACGGTAGTTTCTCTTTAGTTGTTGCTTGGCTGCAAAGTTGAAACTCTAATGAGTATCACCACGGAGCATGGCATTGGCAGGTCACTGTGCTATGGTGCACAGCTGCAAATGCTCCATGAGATCTTCATGTCTCAGATCCCTTTTCTCTTGCTTTGCTCTGTGGTGTCACACAAAAAGGCCCTATGTGTACATATATATATACACGCACATGTACATCAGGTTCTGTTCTACCTTCATGCTCAGAGTTGCTGAACAAAACTTTAGAGTAAGAGGTGACCAGCTGCACACTGAGGCTTTCAGCAAAGGAAACCAAAGTCATCTCCAATTGTGAGTGCGTTTAATTGCTCTGCACAGTTCACTGATTTCACGGCCCATAGGGACCCCTGTGATTCTTTTGCCTGAACACCTGCATATTCCAGTCCGTGGCATTTCATCCAGTGTTCTCTGCATTACAGCCGTTGACATGTGGCTGAACTGGAACATACCTCTGAGAACAGCATCCAGTCTCAATTTAAGCTTCTTTTATCAAAAAGGATCTCATGGAGTTAGAAGGAAATGAATTTCTAATATTCCAGACAAGCACAGGACCCTTGGAATACTTCAGCTTGAAAGACTTCAAGTGAGGGACCAGCTACCCTGTCCCACAGCAGGCATATACAATTGTTCTGGAGCAATTGCTTCACATTTGTACTTTCACTGGCTTATACAATTGTTAATCAGTGTGAAGAGCTTCTGCATTATTTCATGTCTCGATGATTTCTGATTTAGTTTGTAGCCACTAAGGTTTTAATGCCCATTCCCACTTGACTGAGGTAGCAAATTAAGACACTGTGTACCTTGTTCCATTGGGCCTCTCGATGGTAAACTTTCCAGCATCATTCCAGTTCAGGTCATGGGATGTAGAGCTCTACCTATGGCTTTTGTGTGTGCATGGGGTGCAGGGTGCTTCTTCTTGGTCCTGTTGCCAACTTGCAGGCACTATCCATGTAAACTTCTTTCCTGCTTCTTTCAGATCTGGTTTCATCGTCTTTCCTCTTGCACTTGGCATCATTCCCAAAATGTTTATTTGCTGTCTGCATCAGCTGAGAAACGTTTTTATAAGATCTTGGCTGTCTCTGTTGTTGACAGTGCAGGATTGCAGTTGTCTGCTCACAAGCATTGTTTCTGTAATGAGGATTTTGGGTAATGCTGCCATTAATGTAGGCTTTCATTAACAGTTTTCCAAGGTTTTGCAAGGAAGAAATGTCTTGCTTGCCTTTTTTTATTTTTTTTTCCCATGTAAGGCTTTGTATTCTTGGAATGCTCATGTAAAAGTTTTAGTAATTTCCACTGTCCCAGGTTCCCTCCTTAGATTTCGACAGCTTGGTCATCCTTTCTGATAACATGCTCTTGTCTAAAGAACCAAACCCAAGCTCTTCTGACAGCTGCATTTTGCGGTTTTATTTCATTGTGCTTTCTGCACCTTTTACAAATTTTGTGTGTGTCTCAGCCCTAAATCAGGAGCCTGGGTAGATTATAAAAAATTTTTGCTTCCATTTTGTCCTAGTTGTTTGCATTGGTGAGACAGGGTCTTGCGTGAGCCAAGTGCTGAGCACTCCAGCTGGAGTCTAAGTGACACGTGTGTGTTCAGAGCTGTGCAAAGCATTTGAGGGCCAGTCCTGTGAAACTTCCTGAAATCAGTTGAAGTCAGTTGATTTTGTTGAGCACTGAATCAACACTTAATCTTTGGCAAATGCTTCACTGCCAAGCATTTTAAGATACTTAAAAAAATTGAGGTGTGGTCCCTCAAACAGACAAAAGATCTGGGACATACGTGTGTGTGTCTGTGGGAATGGCAGTGCTGTCTTCCGTATTCTTTGTATGTCCTGTGGTGGGGTAGGAGAAATTAATAACAAGCATATTAGTGAGATAGGTGTGGGCACTATGAGCACTTGGTGAGATACACAAGTTAGGAAATGTGAAAATCCTGAAACTACTGTGCACAGCAAAACCTTCGTTTGACTGAGAGGCAGGAACCTGGGGGACTGTGGCATCCAGGAGCCCCAAGGAGGACAGAGCCCACCTGCTGCAGGTGTACTGGTGCCAGCACAAGTTTCTGAAGGCAAAGAAGGAGAAGAACAGAGCCAATCTGCTACCAGAGGTTCCCATTCAAGTTGTCTAACTGAAGGGACCTTTCATGGTGGTTGTAACAAGAGATTTGTATCCTATTTTTGTCTGTGTTTTTACAAAAATGCCGATTCCAATTTATAACTCTGAACTCATCCCTGTGCTTTCCTGGAATACATTTATTTTCTTCTGTGTTTGTGACTGCTGGAAGAAGACCTTGGCTTATCATGACAAGCAAAACAGTCGTCATTTCTCCAGAAATGTGAGGCCTTCCAGGGTACCACAACCTGTGGCAGTGTTCTGAATACCAGGATTTATATTGTGTTTCCCAAAAAGGTGAAGTGCCACAGAAAGAGAGAGAGAGAGAAGTTTGCAAGGGGCAAATGGTTGAGAAGCAACCAACAAACTTAAGAAAAGCTGTGTTTTCACCAAGAGAAGCAGCAGCTCAGTGTCTTCCCTTCTCTGGTACTATTAAGGCAAATCTTGAAACTTTGGTACCCGTGAGGTAAATGCTTTATGGCAGATTACAGCCTTGCATGCCCATCTTGCAGAGGACCAGTTCAAGACCAAGTAATTACAATAAAAGGGCTTGTGAAATATCTGTTTTCCTGCTTTCCTTTGCAAGCTAAGCAACCTGCCACACCTCCAGATGCTGCAAAGAGTGTGTGGACTTGTACTGAATATGTAATACTGAATGTGTAATACTATTCTGTGTCATACTGTTCCTTTGATCTCACAACACACTGCAAACCTCCAAGCCTCAACAGGCCTTGCTGAAGCAGTGGAAATGCTCATATTCCTACCTTTGCATCTTTGGAAACTGAGGCACAGAGTTTTGCCTGCCCTGTAGCCACACAGCAGTCAGTGGCAAGCCAAGGATTTCCAGTGACCTTGTGCATCAGCCCAGGATTTCAGAATAAATCCTTTTTGCCCTATAATGAAACTTTTTCACTTTGCTTCCTCTATCCCTATCATAGGAATTCAATGATGGGCTCCCTACCTCTCTTGCCCCCTCAATTTCTTCCATTTGAGAGCAATAGGTCTTGGGAAGCAGACTTCTCCTCTATTAGCAACTGTGGAATGTGGAATGGGAAGAGTGTGGAGCTCCCCTCCTTTCTCCTTCCTGCTTCACACTGTAGCCACCCTCCTTGGCAGGCGGTTGGTCCTTCGTTCATTTTGATGAAGGAAACGGGGAATTTCTCACAACCAAACACAACACGCATGTGAAACTTGCATAAACAAAAGGTTATATTCTTTTTATCTCTCCCTCTTTTCCAATTTCTGAAGTGCCATCCTCCCCGCAAGCTTGTGGCGTGCCTGCGTGGCTGTGCCTGTGGGCTGGCTGGCAGGAGCACTGCGCTACTGTACTTTGGGCTGGGCTGGGGATAAAGCACTTGTGGGGCAGTTGAAGGAGAATTTGTCACCTATCTGTTCTGGTGTGATACTGTGTTTCGGTGTGTTGTGACTGGGTGTGTGGGTAACCTGAAAGCAGAGCCATGCTACAAAAGGCTGCTCCTCCTGCGTGTGTCCATAGTGGTTGCTAGCACGGAGCAGATTTATGTGTGCACCATTGGCAGAGGGTGCAGAAAGCTTTGACTGGATTAGCACATGAATTTAGCAGCCCTCAGAAAATATGAGCAAAGGCTGGTTGGGATTTTGCCCTCCCTGTACAGAGGGTCTCTTGCACCAAGACAAAAGTCTTCTGACAAAATGCCGTCATGTTTGTGCCTTTGTGAAGCTGTAAAGCAAAGCTGGTAATGGCATTTGCAGATGGGTATTTGTTCTCATATCAGACACTGCTGCCAGATGCCCCCACTCATCCGCTGTGCTTGTGTGGCACCTTTACCACAAGCTCTGAGCACCATATTGTCCTCCGGAAGAGAAGAAAGATTGCTCTTTCAAAACCTGATCATTGGCCCTTCCACAGGCTGAGGTTGTGTTTGTGTTTGTTTGTTTGTTTGTTTTTCTCCCTTGGGACATACTGGTCATGGGACAGAACTCCAGTGTGTCACCCAGTCCCCATAACTAGGTTGGCTGGAGTCACTGAGGAGTCTCAGAGCCCTCTCTATGAAATGAAGATACTCACCAGACAGCTTTTATAGGGCTGAATGTGAAGGTTGTGCCGAATCTATGTTGTTTAACATTGAAGGGTGATTTTTAATGTAATGACAACAGCAGCTTTGATCTGCAAATTAATGTATATTCACTGCACAGCTTGGAAATCCTGCTTCAGAAGATGCTACAAAAGAACTTTGATATTATTAGATATGAATCTATAGATTACAAGGATGTAAATGCAGGAACTATAGATGCTAAAGACATTTAGAGGAGGAAACAAATGACTCAATAGGTAACTACGGCTTTTTGTGCCACAGAAGGGAAAGAGGATCATGTGCAATGGGAAGTGTCTCCATTCGAGTGAAACCTAAACTATATAGCTTAGTATAGGGAAGAGTATGCAGAAAATATACTTTAAGATATTCCCTCTCTTCCTCACCCTCTTGCCCTCAAATCAGCCAACTGCATTCTTTTTAGCAGAGTTTGGTTTAGGTTGGGAAAGAGCTTGAATTTTTGGAAATGGCCTCATAGTTTGTTTCTGTGCTTTTATTATGATACCTTTAAGAAACCACTCAGAAGTTCTGTGTAGACACTTATGATAAAATTGCCTGTCTCAGTGCATGATCTACTCAAAAATGCACTTTCATCCTAAGATCATAATTGTTCAGATTTCCAAGCCAAGGGTAAAAAAGATAAATAGACTCTGTAAATATGTCGTACATTTTTTAAAGACGGGGCCATGCAATTCCCTTTTGAATGTAAGAAACAGAAATTATTTGTCTTTCATAAAGGCACCACGAGGTAGGAGAAAGCTTTTGACTGCAGAGAAGCCTATTGAACGTGGAACGCGGGAGCGGGAGGAGGTGGGATGGCAGACAGTGTTCCAGTGGCTGGTGGGAAAGGTGCATAAGGGCAGAGAAACAATAGAGGATATATGGAAATTCTCTAAAGTCTCTTGTAATGGTTTCTTCTTCAAAGCGCACAACCCACAAAGCTGCTTTAAACAGTTACAGTCCAATTTGCTGAAATTAAATTAAAATAGGATTTTAAAGAAGTGGAGACGTTTAAGTTGGCTGATGGCTTTTAAACCAGGAAGCTGAGCACAGGGAGAAGGTCTGTAGACTGGATATGTCTGAAGAACTGTTTTGTGGCCAAGAAATTACCATCTACTTTATGAATTGTGATAGAAGCAGTTGAGTGTGCATAGACCCTGTAAGGGAGGGTTGTTTTCTAAGGTGGTGCAGATGCCAAGAAGGAAGCCTTACTGGTGACCTTACCCAGAGCCGTTTGGCATGGCCCATACTTTCTATGTCATAATTTAACATTATATGTCTGGGAGAGCTCCATATGCTGTTGACACCTGCAGTGGCTGGTCTTTGCTGATGTCTTCAGACTTTCATAGAGCTTGAGGTTTGGCCACATGAGTCACTGACACTCAAGCTGATGCTCAGGCAGTGTCTCAATATAGGGTGACTGCTCAGTTAGTGACTGGCTGTGTAGGGGAGGGGCTGTTCCACTGGCGCCTGAAACTGTGGATAGTAGGAGAGGCCTGCAGAAGGATGAGGGAGTTAGGAGTAAACCTCAGAGTCAACCTGGCATCTTACTTTCGAACAATTTTGTAATCTCAGTTTTGCTTAAGAGCTGGCAACATTGAGAGAGAGAAAAATATCTTTAGACTTGATTTTTGTTCCTCTTGCCTAAGATATGGAGCATCTTTGGCAAGTTGTTGGGTTTATTGAGATTATTTTTTCACTAGCTGAGTACTAAATACCGTTCCCAGCTGTTCAACCAACATACTTCTGTAGGAGTTGCTGTACCTCTTTTTGTCTCTGTGCCTCCTGCCACACCTTGTCTGGGGGTTTGAGTTATAAATTCTTCAGGACAGGGACTATATCTTACATGGGTCATTATTTACAGCACAGACTTAACACTGCAGTGGAGGTAACTCTCCTCCAGCGAGCCATACAGGGAATTGTCAGGGCGATGTTGCCATGTTGCCCCTGTGTAGGATAGCTAGTCCCTGTTAAAAGCATTCTCCAAACTCAAAGCTTTTCTGGTTGAGTGGTACTTTGAGTGAGGCAAAGACTCACATTATTAGCTGAGATAACTCAGTGGTATAAACAAGCCCTAGGTAAATGTGCAGCCCCTAACACATTGCATCTCTGATCTTCTCTGAGGCTGCTAGATGTTTCTGAAGTGAAGGCAGTGTTAATTTGAAGCTGTCCCCAGCGTGTCGGTCCCCTGAAGAGTAATGTTCTCATCTGAACCAACTGTTCAACTCTCAGAATCTCCTACAGCAGGACGTAAAAAACTTTCCCATCTTCTCCAAATTGACCTGAAATAGTATTTGTATGTTCTGGTACCGGTTTTGGGGTAGGAGCAGGATAAATCCTTCTAATTGTGCCATTCAATAGACACCGTTTTGTTTATTTTTTAAGCTGGCACTGAAGTGCAGGATAAGCTTAGCTGACCGCAAGCCATTAAGTGTAATGACTTGAATTGAATACTGAACAGTATTGTTAAAGCATAAAGGGAAACTCTGGAATAAATTAACAGGTTATGTAATATCTCACATTTCCCAGAAATGCAACAGCAGTGGCCACTCATCTCTTTTCAACAACTAACCCAGCTAAGGTTGAGATATTTCTGCACTAACTCAAGGCATCCAGAAGTCAGACATTTATGTTTGAGCTGGTCACGGCTGGAGCTGTGCTCCCTTTGCAGGTGACAAGGAGAAAGGGGAACCCCCAGAGGGTGATTCAGCTTATCCTGAGACAGATGTCTAAGGTGGATCAGAATAACTGCTTTTAGAAAGTGCCTGTTTCAATCCACTGAAGGAGTTCCTGTAACCATGTTCTCCTCCCAGATATGGGTGATTATAGCTTAACTGACTTAAATGCCAGTGCTGGTGTACAGCTCTGTACTGCTGTAACTCAAGCAGGATGGTGCTGATCACCATTTTCTTTCATCACTGAGATATTTGATGAAAGAGCATATTTGGTGCTTAGGGTCTTCTGTTTAGCACTGGCAGATAGCAGAGCTCATGTTGCACGTGGCAGACCTCATTCATCCATAATCCATTTTATTAGTTTTCCTTGTGTGAGGAATTCTGCACTGTAAGATAATTGTATCATACGCTAACAGGAGTGGACATGGGTATGTTGCTGTGAGAGGGTGTTACTTGTGTGCTTAACTGTGCACGTTACTTGAGCATCTTTTCTAACAGGCTTTGGTAGATCTGAGAACAAAATAGCAGCTGTCTTTTCTCTTAAGGGCAGTGGCATCTGGCTCCACAGTGATTAAAGATGTGCAAAAGCTTGGGGGCTGCCAGAGCTGGCACTGGGACTGTGCTCAGCCACCTTCTATAGCTGGACTTGATGCCATGAAAATGCCTTGTAGTTGCTACATTTCTTTGAGCTGGCTTAGGGAAGGGTTTTACACTTGTGTTCTGGAGCAATTGCTTCACATTTGTACTTTCACTGGGTCTTTCTAGGAGGCACAGTCAAACTACAGTGAGACTGAAACATTTATGGTGTCTGGACAGTCTGCTACAAATTCACATTCATATGTGCAACCCTAGAAACTTTGATTGGAAGACTGGAGTTCATTGGAGTAGGAACTTCCAGGATTAGACCCTAAAAATATATGTTGTTGTACCAAATAATGCATATTACTGCTTAAAATAGCATAGTTAAAAAGCAGTGGCTGACATCCAAAGCCTGACATCCATAATTCTGTTGCCAGGATATTTTCCCCACTAAAAGTGAATTAAAAACATAAAAATCAATGTCTATTTAGACTGTTCATTATTATTGCTTGGTTAAGTATAAACAATTTGTCAACACATAACAGACACTTGGAGAGGATATTTCCTTGCAATAACACAAATGTGAAATTCTCCTGGCTGTTTCCTAACCTGGCACTCACAACCTTGGATCCCACTGCACAACTCTGAAGTTTTGAAACTAGCCTTCTGAGCTGGGCTTTGGGTAAAGTTTCTCAGCAGTATATAATTATTCCCATTATACCTGTCGTCAGTGATTCATTGACCGCTGAGGCATACGTACGAGCTATTTTTCTCTTTATGACTTTTCAGGGGGATGATTCACCGGTTATAAGTGTACATTATCATATGACTAAAGAAGAAAAAACACAAATGGAGTGAAGTGCCACTGAGATTTTCCATATTAAAACAAAAAAGAGTTTGGTCAATAAAATAGTGATGCTTCTCCCATGTAAGGCCAGCAGACATCTGTAAAGCTTCAAAACAGCCAGAGTCCATACAGCTTTACTTTGGTTTTATGCTTCTACACTTCAATATGCTGAAATCAGTGGAGTAAAACCAAGTAAATACAGCTGGGAAACGACAGGGGTAGAGGAGCTTTTCTTCTGAGTGGCTCGACCATTCTCTGCTCGGATGTTGGTCCTTCCTTGTTCCTCAGTAACCCAGGATCACAGATGCCAGGGGAGAGCTTTTTCCTCGATGTGCGACAGGGAGAGCAGGATGTGTTGGTCAGCGTAGCCGTGGTGGCAGGAATGTTCACAGCACATCTGGTTTGCTGGGTTTGGCTACATAAGAGGGAAGAGATCCTGGTCACTGACTCCAGTTGAATGACATCACTCCTGGAAAATGGTGGGCAGCTCTTGGAAATAAAATAATTGGTGTCAGTGGCTGGTGAAAACCCCCAGCAGTCACAGAACTACCTTCACTTCAGTAGCTCTGAGTGAGTTTTCCCACAGGTTGGCATGAAGATGGGACACAAGGACCATTTAAGGTGCTGACTGAAAGACAGAAAGAAAAAAACTTCTTCCATTGCAAAATCTGGTCATCAGAGTGAGATGGTCTGTTGAGCAACAGGGAAAATAGATCTATGTGTCACTGTTAGCTTCTGTGAATAAGCCAAATTGTTCTGGCATAAAACTCATGATATTTATTCACAAAAATGTGGAATTAATTGCTATCATCCACATTTTTTAATGGGAACATATTTTATTTTTTGGTTACAATAGTCCTGAACCTCAGTCATTGTCAGGAGTGGGACTGCCCTGCCATGTGAAGATGGGAAATGGTGGTGGGTCTGGTGGGGCAGGGAGGGAGTGCCATGAAAATGTCCATCCTATGGCAGCCTTTGAATGAAGGGAGTTTGCTTACATCTTTGTGGAAGTCACATTCATGTCCTAAAACAAAGGTCTACTTATATTAGCTTGTTACCAAGAATATACCCTCCCAGACATTTTCTTTATTTCACTGTCTGTCACATTTCATTGATTTTCCTCTTCTCTGGCTTGTCTTCTAGAAGCAAAGGAGGTGAATTCTCACCTCTTCTCTCTGTCTGCATCTCTCTCCACAGCTGACCTGACCCATCTTGAAACTGAACCATGGGTTTCCTTTGTCTTAGTTCCAAAATTTTCTACCTGTATCACGCAGACTCTTGCCAAATGCTGTCCTCCAGCCATCTGAGGCTTTGTAGTCTTCTCCTTCCCCTCCCATGCTGTGGCCCAAACTGAGTTTGCATCAGGGCACTCTACTTTCATCGGGGCCACTAAAACATCCTCCTCTGCTTGTACTTGACTTTCCCTTTTGCTTGGACCACAGGAAAGCCCCCTCTGCTGTGGGCTGCTTTGGGATGAAACAGCACTCACTAAGCAATAGAAGGATGAGTACCAATTCCTTCAGTCTCTGGTCAAAGAGCTGGAAAGGAGAAAAGGGTCATGAGAAGCAGTGAATGCTAAGTGGGTTTGGGCTGAGTTAAAGCAGGAGAACTCATTTACTCAGCTTGGAAGACACTTCCCCTGGGCTAGCAGGAGAAATTTCTGCTTTCACCTGAACTGGGGCTTGGGTTTTTTTGCAGTGTTTTACCACACCACTTGTACATCATGAGCGTGAATTGTAGACAGACTGTCCCCACGGTATTAACTACTGGAGATGTTGAGCTGTGCTCAGTGTGACATATCCATAGTTGCTGGTGTGGACCTGCCAGTTTATGTTGATATGTGGCCTATAGGCAGCAGCAGCACAAAACTCTTCCCTATTTCCATATTCCTATGGTGAATTTTAGGATATAATTTACCTGTGCTTTGCGCCCTCCACAATTTTTCTGTATCTGGGTTATCTGCTCCCTCCATTTCCCTGCTTAATGAAGAACTGACTATGGCCTCACAATGCTTTCATACATGTGCAGAAGGAAGATTTTTATCTGCAGAGACAGAGATCACAGATACGTGAATTACGCGAGGGGTGAGCAGGTCATTCTGATGTAATTCCATGGAAACAAGCAATTACATTTATAGGCACAGTTGAGTAAGGTAATTTGGAGCACAGCTGGCCAGTAGCAGGGATTTTCTACTCTCTAATCATTACCGTGGACCCACAGGCTGGAGGAAAGCCCAAGTTGAAAGGGTCACTCACAGGCCAATAAAAGAATATCTGTTGGCTGGGAACACCAGACTCAACAGTTTCAAAAACATGTTTTTCTTCATCTTGTTGAAACACAAGATTACAACTTAGTCATCACTTATCTGGTTAGACTCTTATGATCTCACAACTACAAACCTTTTCCTTTCTTCCTCCTCCCCCTCTTTCTTTCTTGTTATTTTTTTTTCCTGAAGAACCATTTATTAAACATACGTTTTATTCCTGGCTGGGGATTTCCACTCAGTTTTCTGTGGTCGATATCCCAACGCCTCGAGAGTTCTCACAGTAGGGTTGGGGAGATCTTAGTCAATGCAGCAGGAAAGGAGTCATGCCTATTCCTGCACGTTAAATAGGTGGGTCAGATTTCCAACCAGCGTGAATTATCTGGGCCCATAGATCTCTTCAGATGGTGTTTGGAGCTTCTTTTGGAGACGTGGAGGAGTAAAACTTTGCTAATAGAGATGCTGAGGGAAGTGTTACTTGTGAGGATGTGGTCACGTTGCCAAAGCAGTCTCTCGATCTTGCCTCTGGGCCGGCTCTGGTGGAAGGGACGGTGCTGCAGTGCCCTGTCCATTCATGTGAGTGCTGCCTGAAAGTTTGTGAAAAATCTGGATTTGTCTGTCTGTGCTTTCCAGACCTTTTTCACCATTTCCTAGAGTTTTGACTCTTGCCTACTTAATCTTTCTTGATACTGCAGCAATTCACTGAGTCTGGATAAAGCTGTCCTACAGATCTAAACTGCTGCCTTTGTTTCTGGAGGTTTTCTGTTAGCTTATCGCAACGATCCACTTTTCCTCGTCCCTTTCCAGGCAGAAACTCTTGTCAACTTCTCTCTACTTCTCTGGTGAAATATTGCTACCCAAGTCACTGCTTCACCTTCTCACCCCAAACTCATTATTTCAACCCATCTTCATTATACAATGTTATTATTACATTTAGTATAGCGTCTGGAAGGCGTAAAATGCAGACACACAAAACAGAGTAAAACAATTTGTTCTGCCCCAGTGATCTTCTTGGTTACTAGAGACTACTTTAGCAACCTCCAGCTTCAATTAAACCAAATCCTTGTCATTTAATAGCACTGTATAAATACTTGCTTGGAATAAGTTTTGCTATCTGATGTCATACCGTGTTGTACAACTTTAACTGATACAGCTAAAATGTAGCCAAGCTTTGAATGTTTTTTCCTGTGGTAGGCTGCACTAGGATGTTCACATTGCTGTTGTATAATGATGACTAATTCCTTAACTGAAGTCCATCAGTAGAATTCTCAGCTTTGTATCTTACTCTTTTGAATTACAAAATACCATTATTTCGTCTCCATAATATTGTTTGTCCTTTGTCTCTGCTCAATCCTACTGCATAATAATTTATCAGCATCTGTAGTATCACTTTTTGTGTATATTTATCAAGAACTGAGTCTTAAGTATAGCAATTTACTTTGAGCTATCAGCCTGTGGTTTACCTGGTGAATATATAACCTTGAGGAAGAAGTTTTTCTCGATTTTGGAAAGTTCTGCCTTTTGGGACATGCTCTCAAGCTCTGTGAACTTGTAATTAATTTCTGTTTGGTATCAGGTACTGCTCTCTCGTTAAGAAATTGTAATCTGAAAGGATGTATTCTGGATAAGACCAGAGCCCAACAGGTAGTTCATGGGGTACTCTTGGAATTGCTTGAGAGAAGCACCTGTAAAATCACATGTCCCTTGTCTCAGCCCCATGCGCTGCTTTGTTCCTCTGGTCCTTGGTGTGTGTGCTTGGTTGTGCCCTTGTCTTGGCCTGCAGATTAGAGGTTGGATATTCCTGGACAGGGCATTGGCTGTGCCTTCATCACCCCATACAAGGACTACATCGTTTCCCTTGTTCAGCCAGAGTCACAAGCCTGAGGTTTTAGCTGGAACAATCCCTGCGCAGGGGTTATTCCTATGGTGAGCTGGTGCAGAAGGGCAGAGCTTTTTGTTTCAGGTCAGCTCAGAAGCAAAGCAGATTCTCTATTTTCAGCTTGTACTTTGGCTGGAGTAAGCGTTGTATCTGGTTTTGGCTTTTCATGAGACAGACTGTCTACTTTTGCTCTTCTCATTTATAATTCAGCATACTGCAGCGCTGCTTCACCTCTAGCTTGTGTTGTAGAAGCCTTTTGTTGTTGTCTTCTCTGCAGCCTGTCCTGTGCTCTGTGATGTTCGTGTACAAGATGCTCATTAAAGAGGTACATTAGAAAGGCTGATCTGTACCTCTGAAGCTGTATATTCAATCAGCCTTTCTGCACTTTGCACCACAACAGGCGAATCTGTTAGGCTGCTTTGTTTCATTTCAGTGGGACTCATAGAGGGGGAAGGTGTGTTGTATGGAACTGAAGTGGAAGAGCAAAATCTTTGGTTTTAAACTCCCCAGTCTCATGGTCTGCAGGGAGAGGTCTGTCAGAAGAGACAGAATCTCATTGAACTTTTTTGTCTGCATCAATTAAAACTTTTAATCCAGGATCTGAAACTTTGAGGATTATTTTGTGAACAGAATGTGCTGAATGGAAACGCAAGGCTAGAACAGACCCTGCTTACGAGGACTGGTACCCCAGATTCCCCCTGGAAAGGATAGCTCATCTCTTTAAAGCCATAACTTGTGCAGTGTCAGAAAGTACACAGCCCAGGCAGGAAAGTCAGTAAACTTAGGGTATGTTTAATAAGTTATTAGTAATATCTGACATATCGAAAAGAGTTAAAATGTTGCAGCTGTTTCACCAAAGCAGATCATTCCTGAACGATGTGGCAATAGCAGATGCCCCTGGTTTCCAGCATCACCACTGACAGTGTAATACAGACTGTGTAACTGATACTGGTATGAAACAACAGAGTTCAGGTCAGAGATGATGGTGAGGGTAAAAAGGGCGGGATATACCCAAAAGTGTAATTTAGGAAAATAAAACAGAGAAATTGATAAAGCAAACTTTAGAAGCTTATGGCAACAGTTACAGTGTCTGCAGAAACCATTCCAAAGTCCAGTTGCTGTGATGTATAGGCTTGTGAACATGACCTTGTTCAGTGCTCCTTTACTCTTTCATGTCCCTTGATCCCTTCATCTTTTAATGCCTCTATTCTTTACCTGCAAAGTGAGGATCCAGCATCAACTTTAGGAGGATGTGGATTGTCTTAAATTATGAATGTCTGTAAAGCACTTTGAAATCTTTGGCTGGCTCTCGTTTCAGCAGTACAAGGTATTATCTACACCGTCACTCCTGTGTTTGTTCAGGAAGCGTACAATGGGGTTTATTTGCAGCTGTGGTCCCAGCTGAACACTGCCGTTGGATGCGAGGGGATAGGTGTTCCATTAAAGCTGCATGTGGAGAGCTTGGCTGCCTCTAAATATGAGAGCTGCAGGAGTAATGAGAAAGAAGGCTGCAGGACAGAGATAGATAAATGCTAGCTGCAGCTTTTGCTTTATTCTTCCCTTTTTCTTTGTCATGAATCTGGCCAACTAGAAATAAGAATTTATGCCTGTATCTATTAGAGAAGCATGGCTGGAATGTAAGATTTATTGGCACCAATATGAAGGCGCAATTTCAGAAAGAGCTCTGGAAATAAATTCATGTGTTGGGGTTTAACTTACTCTGAACTCTTCCTCTACAAGAACTAATGAGCAGAACTGTGCCAATTAATCATTAACCTTTGCCCTTCTGTGCCACCTTTAGCAAAGATTCTTAAACCTTCTTTAAGGTTGGTACTTGGTGCCAATACAACTGTGAGGTGGGAATTTTAATACTCTGTTTACAACTGGACTGGAGAAATGGAGTGATTAATTCCAAGCCTCACAAAGTCAATGAGGAACTTTAGTAAGACCCAGGCGTGAGTGGTGACGCTGCTCTACCTACATGGCTAGGGCTGAGCTCCTGCAACATGCAGTGCTGTGGAAAGGAGGAGCTGAGGAGTTGCAGAGGAGCTCAGACTGGTGCTCGGGAGTGAAGCAGGGAGTGTTGGCCTGTTTCACTCTCAGAGCTAGGTGCAGCTTCTCATGCAGTGGAAGCACACAAGGAACAGTGCTCTGGGGTGAGCCTGCAGTAGTACGCAGGGCAGAGTGTACGTTGGTCTCCATGACAGATTCCTGTACTGACTGGATGAAGACCAGAGCTCAGGTGATCTCTTAGTGGTCCAGGAGTGCCACATGGACAGTGCCTTTGGGGTAGGCTCTCCCTTGTGGAATCATATAGCTGTGCTGTGCATGGGAAGGGGCTGAGCAGTCTCCTCACATGGCTGTATTTCACCCAGCTGGGCCCATCCTTGAGCTTGGATTGTGAAGGCAAGGCCAGAAAACACCCTTCTTCTGCCTGTGCTTTGCTCACACCAGTTCTGTGAATACCCTTAGGGACTGGTTTGTTAAGACAGGATGGTAATGGAAAAATGATCCAAAATGAGGGGAGGGGTGGTAGGAATTAGCATGGTTTTCACAGGCAACTGCACATATGTTGGTCTGTAAATCCCCATTCCAATGTGTGGATTGAGCCTTCTGATCACGTTATCAAAATCCGATCTGTAGTGATGAGCAATGATTTAACAGGGTTGTTAATGGATGTGATTTTTCACCTCCTTTGCTTTACTCGATCCTCTGGATTTAGCAAAAAGCCTGGCAAATGACAGCCAAAGTCTCTTGCTCCCCACGGAGCTGACCTGAAGTCAGCAGGGCTTGATTCTTTGTGTGTGAGGAGCCTTTGAGGCTGGATACCTTCTTTCCTTAAAAACCTCCAGGATGCCCAGGAAGTCACAGCTTGGAAGTCATTACGAATGGATCATTAGATAAACCATGTTTATGTGTGAGATAGTCAACTTGGCACTGGCTTCTAATTCATGCACAGCTGAGGCTTAACACAGCTCCAAGAGATCAATGTGTAATGATGCTTTCCCACTTTGTTCCAAGGAATGTTTCTTCTGCCCCTTCTGTTCCCCTGCCTCTTTTAGCTGCAATGGAGGAGGTTCACTCATGGAGCTTATTCTGCTTTCTTGCAGTTTTGCAATTGGTTGCCCAAGGAAAAGCAACTCAGTCTGGTTTTCAAAGTGTTTTTGTAGGACTGCACTGGGTATAAAGCTTAATGGGATACGTAAAGCGTTACGCACAACGAAGCTCTCGTGCTGTGCGCCAAAGATTTACAATTATTTTAATTTAACCCAAATGAAGATATTATGAGCCAAGTTATTTTGCAGACATCTTTTCTGGATGGTTATTTGATTCCTTACACTTCATAAGGAAGATTTAAGTTGAGGTTTGGCCACTATATTCATGCATTCAAATGTATCTTGGACTTTGGTTTTTCAAAGCAGGACTTCTCAGCTTTTGCAGGTGCAGTTTTTTGTCCTTGCAACTAACTCTGCATTCAGACTGGCATTTGGAGAGGGTGAAGCTGCACTCGGTGCAGCATGGAGAACCACACGACACAGGGGTAACCAGACACAGGGGTGGGCTTGAAATATTCCTGCAAGTCCATTTCCAGGGGTGGGAAGAATCAGGCCAGCTGCATCCTCTTGCTGAAGGCTTCAGTGTCAGGTGTTGTGGATACTCCTCTTGCTTTATTCTGAAGCAGGGAATGTGCTGACATGGGCCTGACCTGTCAGATGGAAGCCTGTCTCTGAAGTGCCTCGGCCTTGGCAGTCAGGGACCCAAGGCTGGTAGCGTGACAGGCTGCCTCGCTGTCACAGCGTACTGTGAGCGAGAAAGGCTGTGAATGCAAAGCTCTTTTTTGTCATTCATGGAGGGAAATTGTTGCTGCTTGGTCCCCAAGTGCCTTTGTGAGAGCTAACTGAAACAACCTCTAGAAAGCAAATCATGAGGCTGCTCAGTGCAGACAACATGAAGAAAGGGTCATCATGTCCTTGGTAGTTCTGCGCTGGCATTCAGCTTCTGCATGGGGTGGCCATGAAGTCAGTTATGATCCTGGGCTTGTGTTACAAAGATGTTTTCTAAGTTCCCGGAGGGGAAGAACTGCCCAGTAGAGATTTTTCTGTGCATTTGACTTGTATTTGGTGTTTGTTGGGCCTCATGTGGAAAGTTAGGGGGATTGTTTTAACTACCGCTTTGGCAGAGGGAAGATTTCCAGTAAACAAGTGGGAGACACTTGTCCTCCGTTCATTTTTGATGTCAGTTGGGAGTTTGGAGCAAGTTGCTAAGGATTCAGCCAGGCACATTCTTGCTTGGATGCGCCTTGTTTCCTGTCCCACTCACATGAGTGCTCAGGATTAGTACTGGAGATTAAAAGACCTGGAGAGGAGATCACCCCAGTGCACTGAGGCTTGGAGCTGGACTGACTGGGGTCTAAATCCTACTTACCTGAAGGGAGCCTGAAGTAGGGACCTTGGCACAATGATGATGAAGCTGTGGCTGGCCTGGTACAGGTCAAAGCCATACAGCTGCTCTTTCAGGGCAGTGGGAGAGGCGAGAGCCCAGGCTGGACAGAGAAATTATGTTTGCTAAGTAACTTCCAGAACTGTTGTTAGTTCTAGCTGCTCCCGCCTTGCTCCTCTCTCATCACAGATCTCTCGAGGCCTGGGAGTGCCAACAGCCTGACCCACATCTCCTCTGTGCCCACCGCCCTCGACAGAGAGGTCCTGTGGTTCTGACAGAAACAGGAACTTGGGAGCAGTGTGTGGCTATCGACTCCCAGGAGCCACCCTTAACCCTTTTCAAATGCCTCACCTTAATGGAGATGGCTTTTTGTCAACTGCAGCCGCGTTTAAATTGTGCTTAACAGGCTCATCTGCTAAAGCCCCCCATGGAAATGTTCTCTCTTAATATTATAAATTCCATCATCCTTTTGTGGAAATGAACAATGATGTGGAGATGATCCAATTGTACAGAGCTTTGGCTGAGCTAGAATCAACATTTCCTTAACCTCTTATTAAGCCTATCATAAAGGTATGCGTATTTTTTGAGGTCATACTGTTAGCATAATGTGCTTGGCTTCGTGTCCTATGGAAGTGCTCAAAAGATACTAACACACGCTGAATTGAAAGGAAGAATGAAGTTGATGATATGAAACCCAAGAATTCTAAGTCTGTTAAAAGTTTAACTACAAAACCTTGGTTGCTGAACCATCTGCTTTTAATCTTCCTATTGCTATGCAGTCTTCTGGGGACCTGGGCTTGGCAACAGATTTCCACATCACTAAATTAATCTTGTCAGCTTCAGGAAGCACCAGAAAACCCTTGGGAGGTGGATTCTGCACTCAGTTACACCTGCATGAACTCACCGCCCTCAGCTAGCACAGTGACACTACGTTTTCCTCTGTAAAACAGAGCAGTCAAGTATCTAGACACATTGATCTGCAAACTGAAATCTAGCTGGATTACTTGTCCAAATCCTCTTACGGATAAATAGCCCTGGAATATTTGAAACAATCTGCATTATCATCAGGCAGTCTCAAATATCCATGTGGATAGTGAATAAAAATGTTCAGCAACATTGCAATAGCAAGTCTTTTACAGCTTTTTTTTTTTTTTCTGGTTGAGCCATTGGTTTCTATATGGATGAGATTTCCTCACTGCAGGCCCATTCTGTCAGCAAGGGCTGTCAATCTGTACATGGCCGGATCAAAATAGCCATGGCAAAGATCTTAAGCACAGAGTCTCTCTCTAAAAAAGAAACCAAAAGTTAAACCTGCTTTGAGTTCCTTATATTTGGATGGCAAGCATAGCTGGAAGCTGGCTTTAAACACCTGTTAGCTTTGGGAGAGAACCATGTTAGAAACCATAATTTCTTAATGCCCATGTCCAACAGCATGACAGGCGCTCAACAGATAATGCAACGGTGACGACAGTTGCTGCCGGAGGCTTTGCTGGTATTTCAGTTTAACAAAAGGTGCCACCTTTGCATTTCTGGCCTGCTCATTTGAAGGCTACAGCTCAGTGGATACCACTGAGCAGTGCGAAGAAGTGGTGGTGAACATCTAGGAGCCCTTGTGCCCGAGCTGGGCCAGGGGCAGCAGCAGCGGGAAACCCAGCCCCACAGCTCCGCAGCTGCCTCTGCCTCCCAGGAGCCGCCTGGCAGTTCTGGCAACAGCTGAAGGATTTTGTTAGAAAGCTGCATCTTCTGAAGCCCTGCTCTGCATCTGTGCTCTGTTTTGCTGCAGAGCATCTCCCCAGAATGTTTTCAGGCACCGCGTGTCTCATTAGATGTAAAAGACCTGCACATCTCCCTCGTGCTGGGAATCTCCCAATGCTTGCTAAAAAAGCTGCTCCTGTGGGGCTGGGTCCCTTTGGAGCTTTGCCTGGAGTAGCTGTGGTGGAGCCCTGGCAGCACAAAGAGGGAAGCAGAATTCCCACGTTGTTTTTCCTTTTTAATTCTCAGGGAAAAAGCCTTTAGAAAAATCCTGTCAGTCTCAGTTGTGAAATCTGACGTACAGCCTAAAAATAGCGTTTCGGTGAGAGCTGAGAGTGTCTACAATGAATTGACTGGAGGAACAGAAGTTGGCAAATCCACACTGCTCAACATTTCCAAAACTAATTTTCCACGTCAAGTCTCCTCTTCCTTTTCCCTGTGCTGTTTAAACAGGAATGTAAAAAGAAACTGTTAAGGAAACCCACATATGTAATTGTTAGGGGAGGAAGAAGGTTTTGTGACTGAGAAACAGGAGAAGAAACAGATGATCCTGTTACTTCTCCTGCCACAGACTTACGTGACCTTGGCAAGCCAGCATTTCCCAGATTGTTGACTAAGATTGGCTGTTTGTTCCTTGGCCACTCAGTGTGGGACAGTTGGGACGAGTGTTTTCAGAAGTGTTGAGCAGCCAGATTTCCACTAGGTTGCTCAAAATAAGAAGATACATTTTTCAACTCTGCTCCTGAGCTTTCCATTTCTCTGTCTAAAGTGATAGAAGTCACCTTCTCTGAGAAGGGGATAATGGTAACTGGGACTGCACTCAGCCACTGGCCATGGAGAGGTCAGCTTCTACACCAGCTGAACGTTTGTCCTTGTCCCACATTTCCTCATCTGCAGGATATTCAATCCTGAAGAGTCAACAGTGAATTCCTGTAATAATAATAAAAAAAACCCCTGTGCTGAGAGGAGTGAGGGAATAATAAGGCTCCTGAACTTTATAGTCCCCCCATTATACCTTTACTTCTCAAGAGAGTTCTCTTTCTCAAGTGCAGTTTGCTGTCTGATGTTTATGTCTAATTTCTACGTGAGTAGTTGGAGTCTGGTGTGGGACGGTCAGGGATCTCTGTTAGGTGAAGACAAGCAATGAAGCCACCATTCCCTAGAAGGGAAAAGAAGAGGTTGTTTGTATCCTGCACCTTCCCAAATTATGAGGGAAGACTTTGAAGTACAAAAATAGTTGCTGTATTATACACATATTGTAGGATGTTTACCACTGGAGCCTAATGCCTAAACAATGAATTTCCAAGCCACTCCGAATGCGATCCAGCTTTATTCTAAACAGTCATGAAAAAAATCCTGATTACAACAAATGAAACTCTGCTATTTGTTTTCTTTTCACAGTTGGAGATTCTCTACACACAGAGAAGTTGCTTGGGGTCTGAAAGTGTTTATCCTGCCAAAAATAAATGTTCTAAAAATGATCATTTAGCATTCTCTGTATCTCTGCATATTTGTTTACCATGAAGAATCTGCGTACAGAGGTTATATTGTATTTTTTTTTTTACATTTCAACCTTAGTGAAAAAAAATTGAGCATGCTTCTTTACCAACACCCATTTCTACTCAAAGTCATAAAACTGTTTTGTAACTATTTTTGTGCGGGCTGTGGTTAATCTCCAGACAAGTTTATTTAGCAGCCAAAGGTGATCCTAAGAGCCAGATTTTCAAAGCAGCCTTCTAAATACAGCACAGTGTTGGGAACAGCTTCTGTTTGTATATGCGAGAGCTTGTAAACTTGCAGGTTTTCATGAATACAGATCATTTTGTATCCAGTATTAGTAAATTTAGAAATAACATTAGACTGTTGAAACCAATTCGTATTGCAAGAGCAGCGCCTGTATCAGAACAGCCTTTTTTCAGGAAACTACAGGAGGAGGAAATTGCTGGGGGAGACTGCAAATTCTGGATGTTGTCAGCTCCACCCGTGAATTCTCCTCCCCTACAAACACTGGTTTATTTGTGGATTTGCATATTTTCAGAGACTCTTTGCTGTTGTATTTGAATGTTTTCAGAATTAATGAATTGAGCCTTCTGTGAAGTTTTATCATTGCTTCACAGGGAGGGAAACCAGGAAAGAAAAGCAATTTACCTGAGGTCACATGAGAAGTCTGGGGAGCTTTGGAAGATGCAGAGCTCTTCTCCCTTGGTAGATACAAGATTTTTACCTGTGACCATCTCAGCTCTCTCTGGCTGTGCCATCTTTTGGAGAGCGCAGCAGGCTGTTGACCCTATTGCTCTGGGGTTAATCGTGGTCTCCTGGGGAAGTTTCTGCAATTCTTCCACTCCATCTCTCCATATGTTAAAAGTTTGTCTGTCTGTTCCCTTTCAGACCTGTAGAAACTACTCAATGAATTGCTAATGTGCAGTGGGAGGAAAAAGCCTCTAGAAGCCTTGCTAGTGTAAGATCACAGAGCACTTAGAGAAGCAGAAGAACGGTCTCCCCTTCGGCAAGGGGCTTGGAAACCTGGCTCTCTGCCTCAGGCTTATTTGGTGCTGAGAATCCTTTCCCATCCAACCGAGCAGGAAGAGCTGAGGACAGGAGCTCCCTAACAGGGGCAGAGGAGCACCTTGCAGGTACTATGCCCTTGAAGCAAGAGACGTGAGCAGCCTAGCCGCTTCCTCCTGCCATGCAGGTGGATCGTGGTCTCTCGGCATGGGCTGGCCTCGTGCGCACCTGCTGGGGTCAGCGTCTGCGCTCAGTTGACTAGTTTGCACACTGGAGTGCTCCCTTCAGTCCATGGGACATGGCTTTGCCATGGTGTAATACTCTTGCTTAACCTTTAGAAAGAGCTGTGGAGAGTCCTGTGTGGACACGTGAATCAGCTCTTATATGGCCCGTTGTTAGTTATATTGAATTGTGATGCCCTAGGCTGCTCCTGCGTTACCTTACTGTGTTACAGGGCACAAGGAGAGTGAGAGGCGACTGTGGAGACAGGAGGAATGTTGCTCTTGCAGTAGGGCTCATATGAGCAGGTTTGCTGAAGGCAGTCTGAGACCTTGGTACTGGTGGTTGAGAAGAGCAGGTTGTCCAAAGCAGCATCACAGAGACTGTGCTGCTTGAAACGGTGCTTAAAATGTGCACAAGTGAGCACGGACAGTGTTAGAATAACAAAAATAGATAGCAGAGCTCCTCCAAATCACAGCTATACTGTCCTGCTGCAGCTTGTCTGCCTTGCAGCAGGACAGAACCTCTGAACCCCTTTTCAGCTGAAAACACTGTTGATGTCAGTCAGTGGTGATGTCATGGGGGTGGAGGCACTGTGACCCTGAGCAGGACTTAGCACAGGCCTGGCTTTGCACAGCCAGGAGTGTCCCACAGTTTGTGGTGACAATACCCAGTTACTACTGCCACTGTGTGCCCAAGTGCATTGTGGACACAGGTGGTCAGAGGTGCTGTGTTTTGCCTTTCGAAGTGCTCTGGCACATTTGTACACCTTTGGGGACACCGTGACACAGCGAGCTTTAGGGACACTTCGACTTTCCTGAGTTACTTAGAAATGTCTTGGCATCTTCCCAGCCAAGCAGGTTCATCTCTATCACTGTTGACTGTCTCTAGCATGAAAACAAGGGTCTCCCTTACAGACAGAACATGTGCAGGGCATGCTGGTTAGTGGCAGGTAGATAAAAAACTTCAATTTTTTAGCTTGTCCATCTCAGTATGTTTATGTTACTAAGCTGTTGTCATTCTACTCACTGTTCAGTATAGACAACATGGTGATCAAGCATAAAGGTGAGGAAAAGCTCTCTGTGCTCGCAGTGAATAAAAATCAAGCAGCTGAACTCTTCACTGTGCCATTGTCAGATGTCCCTGTCCCCATGGAAGGATATAGTACAGTAAAGCGCTTTTGTTATCAGGGCACTGACTGAGTGGAGCACATCTAAATATTAGTCAGTTGTCACTTAACATGACTGACAGTTGCTATGTCATAGCTCACACAGATACCTGATATTGGGGTGTTTAGCAATTCTTCTGACCCAGTTGTTTTCCAGGCTGTCTGGAGGCCCCTGGTCCACATGTTACACGCTGCTTGGCGTGAGCTGTGAGTCCGGTAAGGGTGTCCTGGTCTGTTGTCACTGTAACTTGTCTTCTGACAGCTTGCATTTGAATCTGGTGGCTCGGTGGAAATGGTCTCACATGCAACAGCCATTTCACCTCCTAAAGTAGGGATGTTCACTGCAGTTTGGATGCCATTACAGTTCCATGACCTCAGGAGACGGCTCTGCATTCACACTGCCAGGCTGGGAATAGTTGGCATTGGGCAAAAATTGCTATTGTGTCAAGGATTTGGCCTGGCTCCCTATGTGGTGGGAAATAGGCACAGAGCCCAGGCAGCATAATGCAGTTGGTTTCTTGCTGATTCTTACCTGCCAAATCTGGAGCAGAAAAAGCAGTAATGGCTGATGTCATTCTTTTTTAGGTTCTTATTTATTTTTACAGGCATCTGACTGGCTAAATCAGTGAGATCTAAACTCATCCTGCATAACCCTATGCAAATACATGACATGACTTTTCTAACATTTCAGGTTCAGGGAGTAACGTACATCCTGACCTGCTTGCCTTATAAAATGCCTGTGGTCTAATTGAAACGCTCATAACTTCTTCTAAATAACGATTGAGATTTTTCTGTTTCCATTGCAAAGCAGCTTTTCCCAGCTTTCTTCTCCATTTAGCTAAAACGAACAACACAAGTGTATCCCAAACTTGCTTTTGATGCGGTCCTGGCACCACCAAGCACTAGTTTCAATAATGAAAGCAGGGCAAACTCATTCACATCCCATTTTATAATAAAAGAAGGATTTCCCAGTGCTGAAAATACACCAAATTGCCCACATATCGATACACTTCTGATCTCACATTCATCCTACGCAACATCTTGCTATTTCTTAGGATAAGGAATATTCAGTGCTCCAGCCACAAAAGTCAAATTCAACAGCAGTTGTTTCCTTCCTCAGCCTGCAGCCCTCCCAGTGAAACATGGCTTTCTTCCCTTCATCCTCAAAAGTGGAGCTCAGCTCTGCCCTCCTCCAGCACAGCTGAATTGTGCTTAAACTCTGACAAGCAAAAGGCTGGTTATTTTGGCCTGGAAAGCTCCGTTTCAAGGCAAGGCTGCCCAGACAGGACCGTTTCCCTGCTGGCCTCCTGCCTTCCAATGAAAACAGCAGTACTGGGCTTGCGTGCGCCTTTGGGTCACAGTGGCACCAGGGTGGCAGGCGGAGCTGAACGGGATCGGGTCGGTCCATTCCATGCTTGGTTTTGTAGCCCTAGAGCCCAAGTCCTGAAAGGAGATCCTTGAAGAGAGACCTCTGAGCTCATGCAGATCAGTTTGCAGGACTGAGCCTCGAGAACCACAGTAATTAATAACAACTTGGCAAGACTGTCCTGGATTTCAATAGGAGTTTTGCACTAGAGCAGGATGAGAATACAGCGTTAAAATAAGGCAGACAGTTCACAGCAGGCTGAGGAGAGAGGCCAAGATCAACAGGATAAAACTCTCCTTTTACAAAAACTGCCCTAAACCTTTTTGTCCACACACAGGGCCTTAATTCAAGGCTCATTGAAATCAATGGGGAAAAAAACCTCATTAATTTCAATGGTTTGAATCAGTTTGAACCCCAGTTCTGGCCAGAGGACAAGTATTTATAAGCTGGCCTCGGATAATTTTAAGCTGGAAACTAGAGGATGGTCTCCAAATACAGAGCAGAGAAGTTCTGGAGCCACCTTCAGCAAAAGGGGAGGTGGAAGAAATGTCTTAATAATTATTTAGATGAAGCTTGATTGAGCTAAAAAGGAGAGTACGTAATGCAGTGGGTGTGTGATAGCAGAGAAGAGGTCTCTCGCCCCTTCCCACCCAGCAGTCCCACACTGGCCAGGCGGTGGGGTACTGGCCTGTCACATTCTTTCTTTTCCTGTAACTGCTGTGCAGAAAACCCTATTTTAGGCAACTGCTATCTTATGCTTCCAGCACAGCTTCATTTCCAGGAGATGTTATTTGTCCAAATTATTGAGTATTGGGGGATATTTTGTGACAAATGCTACTGGCAGTTGTCACACAAACACCACGCTGTCTGGTGTTTCATCTAACAGGGCTTTCTTGTTACCATACTGACTCTTTGTTACAGAATGCAAGCTTAGAATATCTTTCTCTTAAGCTCCTCATGTTTTAGCTGAGCTCTCATTCCCTCCCCGACACGTGCTCTTACGAGTTCCTGAAAGCCAGAGTGACATGAGTTTCTAATGGTTGATCTTCGCTGTTTGGTGTTTCGCAGATTTTGTGACTGTGCCTTGTAAACAGCTTTGATGTGGTTGGGCAGCCAGCCTCGCTGCTTTCCCAGATTGTCATCTTCTTCCTCAAAGTTTCTGCTTCTTTTCTGTGTTTTACTTTGCTTTTTAAAGTAGGAGATATGTAAAGTAGCTTTTATTGTCTATCTGTGCTACCGTGGAGCTGGAGGAGGATTCGCTGGGGGCTCTGCAGAGCACCATGGTGTGCTGCATTGGCAAACCCTCAGCCCCCGTCCCTGCAAAGGACGCTCCGTTCTGGCATCCGACGTGGGCACAGTTTGCAGCCAGTGTATTATTTATAAGCACCTAAAGTATAGAAAATCCATTTCCTAAATGTCAGTGCAGTCAGTAGGAAACACATCGGTAGATGTTTTAAGGAGGTGAGTGGTGTTGGGTGTTATCATGAGGCTAAGTGTTCTCTGCTCAGAGTTCCTGGCCACTGTGTAGTGCAGTCACCAGCTGCCTAATCTACACAGTGCAGTGTTAGGCTTTTAATTGACATTATATTAAATAAAATATACATGATTCAAATAGCATCAAGTCCTCACTACTGAAATTAATCAGATTTTAAACCTACTATTGTATGGGCTATTGAAGTTAGCCCAGTTTAATGGGAGAATGCTAAATGTGTTGCTGTAAACCTGCTGTACTACTGAACAGAGCTTTGATCCAGTTTTGATTTCTCTTTAAATCCTTTACAAAACAAAAATACTTTCTACTGTTCGATATTTAACTTATTTTCTTTTATGTGACATTGCAAAATATAACTAGTGGATTTCCAGGATCTCTCCCTTACAGAAGATAACCCAAATTTAAGGCAGTGACAGCTTTTCACAGATAGCAAGTAATATTGTTTGGAAAAAAAAAAGCACAGAACAGAAAAATAACACTTGTCCTCAGTTGATGTAAATTAGAAATTTCAAACTTAAAACCAAATTATGTTCTTTCTTGCTTGTCTTAATCCAGAGTGGAGTAGTGCCAGCAGTTAATGAACTTTTTAAACAAGATTGTTAAAATAAAAGTTCTGACACAGAATTTACAAAATCAATAACGCTGCTAAAAATGCCGTTAATTTGTGTGAATAAGGTTTTGATGCTAATGAGGTGGTAAAAAAAAACCCTTATCTTGCCTAATTGAATCATCCCTTAAGTCAGACTGAGAGCCACAGTGTGATCCAATACAGACCAACATGAACCTGGAAGAATCAAAGCCAGTGGAGTTACTCTGGGGGGTTTCCACCAAAGTAAATCAGAGCAGAATCCACTGCCCCCCCCCCCCCTCGTTTTTTTTATTATTTTCAAAACCAAAACAGAAACGTGAGTGCTCTGAAGCACGTTCATGATACAGATTTGTTTTTCTTAACAACTGTGAAATGAACTGGCTTAGAGCTTGTGCCAAATTTGGCTGAACTCCTGCCAAGTCTAGTGTGCTGATTTGTATGGCAACATTGGCAACCGAAGCGAAGGTTTACGTTGACTGCTACATTACACATTTATACAAGACCAGGGAAGTGGTTCCAATTACCTCCAGTTCTGCTGTGTGACCACAACCAGTCTGAAGGAACAGTCATCTTTTAATGGGCTCGTAATGAAACGCTCGGGCTGAGATTTAAAAGCCATTTACAGGGCATACGGTGTATTACAGCCTTTTATCAATGCTACTGTGAGCACGACATGTCAGAGACCATTTTGGTGGTGGGAATTAAGCTATTTATTTTATGGATAAGTATAGTCACAGCTATTTCCTGCGCATTCCAGGGATGGAGAAATCGCCTTGCCAATTTGCTCTTGACATATTTACAGACGGAGAAGCCACCTTTGGACCAGTTTGTGCAAACATCATGTTCCATTATGAAAATGTTCCCAAGGCTGAGGGTGAAGAGTCTGGCTCAGAATATCTCCAGCCCCAGACAGTGTGGGCCAGTGTCTGATCTCAGCCATGCTGGGGAACGTCTGAAGTAATTCCATTAACTTTTCAGCATGTGTTCTGGCCAAGCAGTGGAGTAGCTGAGGTTAGAGTTTGACCTTCAGTCTTCAATAGGTCCGAAGTGAACTAAATTGCTGAGTTTTTGTTTTCTCTTGTTTTCTAAGTAGGAAATAGCCCCACTGAGTCCTTTTACAGGCTCTGCTTTATCAACAGCAAGAGTCTGGAAACTCTAAGGACATCCACTGGTATCCAAATTCCCCAACTAATGATGCATTCCCAATGTGGAGGGGGATTGCTATGGTTGCCAGCAAGGGCTGGCGATTCCACATGTCAAAAGCAGTACTGCAGAGCAGGCAATCTCCAAAGGCAGCTCCAGCACCACCGGGACTGTGAATAATGAACAAACTGGATGCTCAGTTCTTGTCCCAGCCAAGCTTTCAAGTCCATTCTTAAATCCTGGGACTAGAGCTCATACTCACATGCTGTACTGAGCAGAGCTGGCCTGCTGAGCTTGATTTAGGTATGCTAAGCAAAAAACCAAACAAATGAAAATTGGGCAGTGAGTTATGTTTTGATAGGAAGGTAATGGGGAAATTCCCACTGCCCTTCAGTGAGCCATAAATGAGGCTATCGTTACTGTGTGGGCCTGTCTCAGGTAGCACAGAGGAAAAGGTGAATAATCTCCCTGGGATAATGGTTATACTGGTATCATGGTCCAGACACTTCAGTGCTTGAATGGAGGTTTTTTCAGCTTGCTTCCAAAAGGTGTTTGCATTTGAGCCAAGACGGTGTCTCTGCTTAATGACACTCCAGAATGACATTTTTGTGACCAAGTTCTAATTTTTTAGAAAAAGGTGGTCTAGGAGAGGTGCTGAACTCCTCCCACCAGCCTAAATACAATCCACACTGCTTTACTACAAAAGGAGATGGCTAGTTTGTATTAAATGTAGTCGAGAGTAGGCAGTGCCAACCTTACAACGATGTGGTGTTTAGGTTGCATTTTGCAACAGGTTGATTTTCTGGCACTGGAGCTTGACAGCCTGGCTTGCAAAATTACTAAGGTGTATTCTGCTTGCTCTTGCTTGTCCGCTGCCGTTGCTGAAAAATGCTAAATATCACCACGGCAGCAGCTGGCCCCTTGGCTTTGTTTCCTGTATCAGGTATAAGTGCCTGTTCTCTAGTGGCAACCCTTAATGATAAACCTTGTTAGTAGCAAATAAAATAGAGTAAAATGGTGGAAGTCTCTAATGATAGAAAATATGGCTGAAAGAGAGCCGGGCAGGTCATCTGGTCTGTGTGTGTGCCCAGTGTGCTGGGCACAGGGCTGCCTGCAGTGGGCTGCACTGGCACGAAGGGCTGCTGCTGAACTCCTGAGAGTCTGCTGCTAAGTGACCAGCAGAACGCACCAGCCTAGAGGGTTATTTGTTGTGTTTGATGGGTAGGTGATGTCTGTAGTCTTCCACTTCACCCTGTTTGTGATAAGCTTTGCTAAAACATATCTACTGCTGAAATCATTGGATGCTGGCCACCAGCTTTGTGACAACCAAAATGGGTCTGGAATGAGGTTATCCTGGAAAAGGAAGGGTTTTAAACTAGACCTCTGCCTGAGCCCATGGAAATAGTGCACTTCACTGTGATTTAGATGAAGCCTTCTCACAGGGTGACACTGGCAAGTGTGTCCTCAGTGTGTGAGGGCTAGGTGCCTTCTACAGGTTTTGTTGTCTTCCATCTGTTGTGGTCAGGGGTGGGATTCTGGAGTTCTGGAGTGTCTTTATCCTCATTGGAAATGCACAAACAATACAAGTACTTCTGGGAGACAGAGGAGCTGCTTGCTGGGACCTCATGTCAGGACAGAGCCTGTCTGGCTCCCAGGAACAGGAGTGGGCAGCAGTGCCGGTGAACGCAGCCCAACCTGCCCAGTCAGACGACATCTTGCGTGCAGCCCTCACCACCCCTTTCAAGCCAAAAAGAAATGGAACATAGGAATGACTTGTGGTGTAGGTGGTCGGAACTGACTTCCTTCTATGCCAAGCGCCAGGTGGGACCATTGTGTTCCCATGGATCAGAGGTACAGGAGCAAATCTGGAGCAAATGGACTTTATTTTTTAAGGATCAATATGTCAGTCCAATATGAGATTTTTAGTAAGAGATATCTGGATCCCAATGGGTCTGTGCTATCACCTGATGGAGCTAAGTATTTGAAATGCAGCAAAATTACATAATCATTAGATGGGAAGCATGGGAGAGGACTCATGACATCTTGTGATTTCAGTAAATGGCAATCTGAGTATCATTATCACGTAAGCGTATTGCACAGAGATTCCTCAGAGATCTTGAGCCTCTTGTTGCCACATCTTACAGATTGCTTTCTCAAGTTTCTTGTAGTATCATCTTGCTGGCTTCTTGAAGTTGATAAGTATTGATTGTATTTCTGTGCGTGTGTGTTAAATATAAAAAAAGCCTTAAGGCTGAGATGTGACTTAGGTCAGGAGTCAAAGAAACAGTGGGATTTTTAATTGTCTGCTTATTTTCTATAAGGCTGACAATACATCTGAGAATTTGACATTTATTTATGAATGCATTCCAGATTTGCACATTGCATATCAAAACCTAGGACAAGCCCAGGGAAGGGTGGGGTAATGTGCTTGGATACTGTATCTGACTTGCCCTTCTGCCCGCAAGTAAAATTCTTTCCATCTGAGTCCTTGTGAGGTGGTGCTGGGTGAAACAGAGCCCTTGGCAGAAGATTGTCTTGTCCCTACTCCTGCTCCGAGTCAACCAAGGAGGTTCGCTTTGTTTTCATCCATTTCTGCCTCCTCTCTGACATTCCATCTGCTTCTGAGGGTGGTGCCTCCTGTCTCCTGTTCTCACCAGGGTGGGGAGCTTGTCATCTTGCCTGCCTGCATTTTCTTTCCACTTGCACTGTTGTAATGGGCCCCTGGGATTAAATTGGACTCTTCTCAGGTGGCCATCTTCACCGCCTAGACCCACAGTGTGTCCTGACACATCTCCTTTACTTCCCAAAAGTATCTGTCTGATGTTCTTGGGAAGCAGAAGGGCAGGGAGGCAGTCCCTGCTCTGCGCCCTCCTGGGGCTTCCACTCCCCAGGCTCAGTGTACTACATCGTGTAGGTACAACAGCTGCATCTCAGGGGAAAGCTTCTAAGGTGTTGCTGATGTGTAAGCAGAAGGCAGCAACCGCTCTCTTCTCCCCAGGGCTGCGCTGACTGTGAGCTAACAGGAGTGGCAAGCAGTAACTGCATCCACGGGGTCACTGGAGTGAGAGGCTTTGAGTCTGAATTCACGCAGCGATCAGGTCTAGTGAGTAAGTAGGCAGTATTTAAAGATGGCAATCACTTTGATGGCCTTATCTGCTCTTTGAAGACAAGGAGCCACTCCCTGCCCTTTACACGCGTGATAAGCTCCATCAGATTCTGCATATCTTCATCAGATTCTGCTTATCTTCATCAGATTCTGCATATCTTCTCCACAAAAGTAAGGGGCTGAGTTGACTCAGCTGGGACTGGAGCCTGTGACTCCACGTGTGGGTGTGCTGTGTTTTTCCCACACACAGGCCGAGTGGCTCATGTTGGCACAGAGCGGCAGGACTGGCATCAGCATGAGGGGCACACACAGGCTGGGCCTTGATGATTTAAATGTCAGAAAATCACCTCTTGACTGCTACTACCCCTCCCTGGCAGTGCAAAAACTGATGCTAGGTCCTCAGTGATCTCTGTTAAGTCCCAAAGGTAATCAGTAACTCAGGAGGGTGTTTCTTCAGGAGGGCTTCAGGGGTCACATGTGGCTTTCAGGACCCCACTGCTGTGGTAGGGCTAAGCCATTTCTCGTGGGATTCCTGTTGATGGTATGTGGGGAAGATAACACAGAGCAGGGCTGCAGTCAGGCAGCCAGAAACATCAGAAGCAATAAAGCAGAGCAAAATTATTTACAAAGCAACTGAATATTTTTTCCTCCCTCCCCCTCATTTTTTTTTTTTTAGCAACCTTCTTTTACCAGTAAGAATTTCATCCTAGAGAAAATTGACAAATGTCTGAGAGGCAGATGAACCTCCACCATACCAGAGAAGGATCTGAGAGGGGGCTTACTCTGAAAGGAAGGCCAGCAAGAAATTGCCTTGTCATCTGATTTTTTTCAGTCTTTCTTACTTATTAGTTAATGCAACAACAGTGCTTTTCAATAGCTACAGCTTGGCAGGCATTTAAGTATTTCTAAGATACTTTGTCAGTAAAAAATTCACCTAAGATAGCAGAGGCCTTGTACGTAAAGGGGGAGAATGGGGATTGGTGGCCAGGGAATGGTCTATGGAGTGACCATCATCCTGTGGAGTCTGCTTCAAATCAGTGAATGTGTCATGGTAAACTTGCTGTGGTGGTGTCTGATCGTATGTTAAATGAGTTAATAACAATGTACAAGAAGTCCTAGTAGCAGTAGATAGCTTTTTGTGACCCAAAGAATGTACATTCCACCTTGAGGCAAAAAAAAAAAGAAAAAAAAAGAGATGGGAGAGGAGGGTTTCTGTTTGTGAATGCTGATTTGAAGCCAAACAATTTAATGTCAAAAGTCTCTCAGATCCCTACAGTAATTGCAAGCAACACATAGAAGATCAGAGCTCAAATAGCTCCAAGTGTTGAAATTCAACCCATTTCGGGTCAAGAAGCCAGTGGGGAAATGCTGTCTTTGTCAAAAGACAGTTGAAGCTGGTTTAGAGCAGATACAAAAGAAGACTTGAAGCTACAAAGCGAAGCTGTCAGAAGCACATTTCACTTTCCAGGCTAAAATGCAATTAGGGCCTGATTCAGCTCTTAAAAAAAATGCTGGAGGCGCTTCCATTGATTTCCGTGGGTGCTGAGTCACCAGTGGCTGCTGAGTCACCAGCCCCAAGTGCCAGTCAGGACTGTCAGAGCCCTAGTTTGACAGCAGCTCTGATTCAGCTGGGAATGTTAGCTTATTTTTATGTACAATCTAATAGTGGTTTGTGCCGTTACCTTGCCTGCAGCAGCCCTGTGCAGAACAGAATCGCCTGACAACTGATGAAGCGAATGTTTCTTAAAAATGCCTTCTGAAATGACAACTGCTTTTTGTCCCTAAAATACGTAGGAATTTTACAATGTTTCCTCCTTGGCTTCCTCTCCCACCTTTTGTGGCAAAAATGAGAAAAGAAAAAAAGTAACTTCTTAAGAACTAGGAGTGAACTTAACTGCAATTTGCTTTTTAACAGCTTATAATCGGGAGATTTCAGGAACCTGAAAATGGTGATCTTTTATACAAAATGAAAAGAAAATAATTAGGCATGGGAAAGACATTCCAACTAGTCCCTAGAGAATATCAGAAAATTGTCAGGGCAGTCCAGAGAGGAGGAAAAGATTATTTTGGTTCACTACATGGAGAGTCATTTGATGTGAAGCTCCTCGAGAGGGCAGGGGCTACCAAGGAGAAGACCTTGGTTTCAGCAGCGCAGGAGCACACTAAACTGGGACATGAATCTGTCCTCTGTGCTGGCATGATTTAGAACAGTGATGAGATGTGCTCAGCACTTGTTTTGGAGTAGCTGAATGCCCTGGAAGGGCTGTTTCTGAGTTCATCAAGAGCAGTTGCTGGGGCAGCCTTTGCTCCAGCTATGGTCCATAGGCAGACAGACCGTATTTCTCCTCTACTTCTCTGTCTCCCAGTAAATGCATATAGTTCACAGAACTTCTAAGGCCCTCTTTACCTGTTGAGCTTTGCCAGACAGGAGCCAGTGATCATGGTGGGGCAGGTTGGTGTCAGTCTCTCAGTCACTTCCAGTCTTTATTTGGAAGCTCTTAACCGCAGGGCTGCTCCGGAGGACCAGCCTCTGTGTGGTCGGTCGTAGAGGAAGTGCCAAGCAAAACAAATAGTACTTGAGGTTAAAAAACTCGAAGTGTGTTAGTATCACAAAACCCAATCTCTGCATCTGTGTCTGCTGTTCCAGAATCATGACAGAGAGCAGCAAGTATCAGGAGGTCACAGAGATAAGTAGGACCCAGCTGACAGAGCAGAGGAGCTGTTGCCCAAGCACCAGTTCCAAGGGGACACTCTTTCCTTTCCCTTACGTTTGTCCCACTCCAGACAAAGTTGCTCAACAGCCTAATGACAATTAAAGAATTTTAATAGTAAAACCAATGGACCAGGAACCAGAGTAGCCTGTGGCACCCTAATATTGGATGTTGATACCAGATGGGATGGTAACACGTGCTGTGAGTCACGCAGCCCTGGGGCCCCTACAGCAGACAGGAGAAGAGTCTCTTCTCGGAGACGTCACTGCCTACGGTAAGAGATGATGGTGCGACTGTGCAGGCAGGAGGAAGCGGAAGGTACCACTGGCAATCACAAGATAAGCAATTACTTGGGCTGACAATAACTTCAGCTTGAATTGCAAAAGTATCTGATTTTCACTTACAAGTCCATGAACTACACATGCAGGGCTGGCCAAAAGCAGACTGGCTCCCAGCCGGCAGACTGGGGCCAAGCTGCAAATTCTGTCTTATTTGAAGAGATAAAAGGGGGAAGAAAAACATGTTTACAGTCTCTGCTCTGGTACTTATGGGTACTTGACAGTATTTTTAGATGCTGTGGTACTTGTAGGTGTAAATGACAGGTTTTACATGAAATGCATGAAGTTTGGGGCCTTTTCCAAATGACGACATCAGCCCAGGTGCAAACAGTGCCTTGTACAGCTGGGAACATGGAGCAGTCCCTAATAGCAGATTTTTATCTAGACTCCTCAATTTGTCCATTTCCACCTGTAGCACTTCTGCAGCTCATCCTTGGCATGCCCTGGGTTCTGGTATTCACCAGTATGTGCACTGATCTCACCTGGAAATCGCCCCTTAACATCTGATGTGTTTTATCTCCATTCAGCTGATGCCTATCTTGTAATAAAATTTCTCATGGCTTATCAGCACTTGACAATTAGATGCTTAACATCCCACTTAATGCAAAACAGATTACATCCTGGGAATTAACAAAACAATAAAATGCCCTAAGGAATAATGAAAGATTTTATATAGACGTGTATATGTTTTTATATCTATATGTTTATACATACACATGCATGCATACATAGTTGTGAAATCTGGAGATGCTATTGGGCATTCACTGCTTGAGTGGTTTTCATGGCTCATTCCTCTGCCTGTTCTGTATTCTTGTGACTTTTTTTTGGTAGAATTTCTTGGAAGTGCCACATGTTGACCTTCTCAAGGTGTGATGAAAGGCCAGGGGCAGGCAGGGGGTTCCCCAGCCCTGGGGTCCCCAGCCCTGGGGCTGAGCTCTCCCCATCATGCCCAGCTGGCAACTTTGCTCCCTCTTGTGGCAAATCCAGTTTAATCTGCTCCTGAGCAGGGGGTGGCTTAGCCCACCCGGCAAGTGTCTGTGGAAGCGGTCCACAGGGGAGTATGTAGGAGAGTGCTGGCTGTAGGGCTGCGCAGCTCCATGGCCAGCCCCACACTTCTGGGAATCCCTCCCCGGCTGGGGGTGTGGGTCTGGTCCCACGTGCTGATCCTGGGCCAGCTGTGGCAGGGCCTCTGCCCTCCGAGGATAAATATAGACGGTTGCCTTGAGCATTATTGCAGAGCATGATCATTTCACCTCCAGTTCTTGCACACTGGTGTGACTGGAGCCGTCAGGAGTAGCTGTGTCGCTGGCAAAAGCCAGGGAGCTGTCTCC
The DNA here is from genome assembly GCA_024605025.1 of Megaceryle maxima. Classification (NCBI taxonomy): domain Eukaryota; kingdom Metazoa; phylum Chordata; class Aves; order Coraciiformes; family Cerylidae; genus Megaceryle; species Megaceryle maxima. The sequence goes on from JANHGN010016963.1 coordinate 82,854, forward strand.
TTCCTGCCGCCAGGATCCCCGCGCAGCTGAGCATTTTGCCTGCGTTTTCCAGTCCTGCCATCAGCACTCTAATTGCTCAGCCTTCCAGAGGAGGCTACGTGGACTTGCAGGACCTGACCCCTGGGATTTATAGAATTGGAGGAAGGGATGAAAGGACTGAAGGGTTACAGCAGTTAGTGAAGAATTTCTTTATTTTTTTTGAATTAACTCATAAATAAGTTTTAAAACTATCGAGAATTTGTTCAGTTTGTTAGTACAGTGCCTGTGTGTGGAGGGAGGGCTGAGCTGCCCAGCAGCTGCCAGCTAGTGCGAGAGCTGGGGACCTGCTCACGGCCTTCATCTGCTTGTGGATGCCCTGGACACCCTCACAGGGAATAAATAGGGCCAAATCCTGAGCTCGGCGATTTGAGTGTGATCTCCACAAGTCTGTGTCTCTGGGTGACCTGTGTGGGCCCCTCCTGGCCTGCGCATGGGCCGGAGCAGAGGCTTATGCTTCCCATGAGGAATGCTTGGGATGCCCTGTCTGCGCGTTGTTTGGTAAATGCCGGTCCTTTGGCTGCCTGCCCTCAAAGAAAAAGAAAAAATTCTGTTGCAGTGTGGCCATCCTTCCAATAACTGATCAAATGCAATAGTTCAGATCCTAATACACACAGTGCTTATTTGTGTAACTGGTGATTTCTGTTCTAGTGGTGCTCTGTGGAGCCCAGTGGAGATAAAGCCCCGTGGCCAGCGTACCACATACTGACAGAGAAAAAGGCATTCATGCCCTTGGAGTGTAAATAAATGCCAGGCATAGCACTGTTACCTCTCTTCTGAAATATGAGAGTATCTCTGATAGAGCTTTACAGAGCTCAATACCATTAACCCCATTTTACAGAGGGGGAGACTGAGGAATCAAGCTTTTATCCATGATCATCCCACAGGCTGGGAATAAAAATCATGTCCTGTGAGTCCTGGCCCTGCTCATTAGGTCCCAGTGCCATATCTCAGACCAGTAATTTGTCCTGTCCTCTGTCCTCCACCACAGATGACCCCCTGTCAGTCACTGAGTCTTCAGTACCGTTCCCAGGGCTGCAGCAGGATGCAGACTGGGCGATGCCTTGGGAGTAGGTGGGTCGCCCAGACCCATGCCCGGCCTTACCTCCAAGAGCCACAAGCACTGCTGGCACAAGGCAGTCTCCCACATGCTCCATGCTGCTGGAGAAAGCTCAAGTCCTGGGGTGCTCCACCTTCATGCTGCATTTCATTTGCAGTTTTTAAAGCAGTAAATGACTCTTAAAGCCAAACAAATGCCTGGCATTTGGCTGTGCCTGTGTTTTCCTGCGGCCAGACTGACCTTTGTGAACACTAGAGTCACAACTATGACAGGCAGCTCACTTGAGCTCTCCCTTCTGGGAGCTGGGGAGGTTTTGTAACTGCTGGAAGAGCCAAAAAGTCTTTCTTCAGACCCTTTTTCCTTAGCAACCAACTTTCCTCCTTGATTTCTCTTCTTTTCACCTTTCCCTTCCATGTAAGGCACAGCTGATACTTGTTCTTGAAACAATCCTTTTATTGATGCAGATGCAATCAGCAAAAATGCCCAGCAGTTGCAGAGTTCAGCCCAGCTCTGTGAAATCACTCATAAATGTGCTTAACTTCACTAAAGCTGTTCTTGGGCTCAGTCTTAAGCATATGCTTAAGTCTTTTACAAGTCCTTGGCCCTCTTACAGTCACAACTGGGTCACGCTGATTATCTGAGTAATGGCTGGACAAGGAAGAGGCTCTCGTTGGGATCTATGTGAAAGCATTTTTGTGAGCCTATGGTCAGTGGTCTGCTCTGATGGCAGACGAGTGCAATTTGTGGTTGTCCAGTGGAGGACTAGAGCATGAAATCTCCTATTAAGATCCTCTTAGATATGTCTGCAAAATGCTGAGCAGCAAGTAAAGTGCTTGTGGCATGGCTGCTGTGCATCATGCTGTCCTCATCACTCACAGTTACTTGACTATCTATCGTTGGCCATTTTCTCTAACTTGTTCTGGGCCTTACCAGTTCTCCATCTTGCTCAAATGTTCAAACAAACAAACAACCCCCCCAAACCAAATCTAACATCATAAAGTCATGAGATAGGTTTTGAAATTCAAGTATTTGACTGGGATTTGCTGTCTTTGCTTCGGGGTGTGCTCAAGATACTTAGACTTTGCCTTGAAACCATGAGCACTTGTTCTTTTGCAGTGGATCCAGGATGCTCATCCAATTGCTTGACTTGGAGAATGACAATAGAATTCTGTTCTCTATTATTGCTGTGTAGTAAAGTCCTACAGAAACTCTGGTTAAGGTCTGATTTGCTAAACAACTGAGAAGCTCATAGATAGTGTAAAACATGATTTAAGACTCTGAACTGACACATACTGTTCCCTTCAGTGGCATACTCTGCGGCATGGCTGTTCCTTTGGATGGCCCGTACAGCACCTAGAACTCTTTGGTGTGGTTCTCAGCACCTGCTGAAGGCAAATAACGATGATTAGTCCTAATAGCTGCTGTGTTTCAAACCTCTTCTAGCAACCCAAGATAGATCACAAGATGTTACCAAAGCAAATATTCACCATAATGCCAAATGGCTTAGCATGATTTCAGTACATAGCACGAGGGTTTGCCTGTATGATCCGTGTCAAAGGTGCTGAGATTCTGTAGCTTTGTCTGCCCAATATTATATACTTCCATTCCCAGCTTACAACCTGCACTTGTTCTGAGTCTTGCTTGTGCTAAGGGCTCTGACATACAAGTGAGTTACCGCAGGGTAACAAGCTTCTGCATGTCAGGTTCTTCACCACAATTGCCCTGTTTGTGTCCTCACCTCAGCAGAGTCAATGCAGCTATCCCCTTTGTGGGGAAGGGGGAAACTTACTTTGGCTGACTATGTTTTTGCCAAGGGGGGGACAAGCACAAATATAGCTACTACAGAATAGCTGATACCTGTTAACTTGAGTTACTGTTCTTGTTCCTAAAGTTATTTTATATGTTGGGGTCATGCTCATCATTTAAGATATGAACTTGGTACCAAGCAAGCACTTTCATGGATCTCCTCATTACCTTCAAACCATAAGGAACTGTTTCCATAGGTTGAGTGTAATAGATGTGCCCGAGGCTGTTCAAGCTAAGGCAAGATATCACAAGCAGAAAAGAATCAACATAGGAATATTAACAATACATTATTTTGCTGGTGCAGTTTTCCCATATGATTACAAGTGATGAGTGCTCCGTGGGAGTGAGGAAAAAAAAAGATCGGGCCCATGCCGATAGGCTGTGCTCAGTTCACAGTCATATGCCATTCTTTACTGTTCATTCATTTGTTTGCTCTTATGCTGCTGTATTCTATCCTGGAGGCTAACCACATATCATATATATTTAAAAGAACAGTAGCGTGTAACTGGTATAGATCTTAGGGTTTCTTTCCCAAAACATTAGGATATTCCTGCTGAGAATATGAAGATAAAGGCTTTAATCCTTGGGAACAAAAGGGTGTGAGTAATTCCATTTCATTGCATGACCTGGAGTCTCCACCCATATAAATACATCAAAGAGTAGCTATGATTTCACTCTTTGACACCCATGGGTTGAGGTTCTCACCCTAGGAAGCAAACAGCTTCTGTGGTTGGGCTGGACAGTGCCCATGAGGCTGGGTAATGTGGATGTTCCCAGCCTTCTTTGATCTTCCTACTGGACCAAAATTATTCGCATCTCCCCAGTGTTGCCGAAAACTTATCCAAGCACTCAAGGCAATTATTTTAAAACGTATGTGTGTTTTGGGCCAAGTCCATGAATCCTGACTCATGACTGACTCAGCCCTTACTTAAGCAAAACTCCACTTGATTTCATTACGAATGGAGGCAGGACTTTCTGAGTTAGCCCCCTGCCAATGGGAGCTGGCTGCAGGAGCTCAGCACCAGCTCTTGGAGCCGATGCCCTTCTACAGCTCCCAGCAGGCTGCCAGTGCACCGAAGCCCTCTGCATCTCTCTGAATCTTGCATGGCAGTGATGCTGTCTAGAAGGCAAAAAGCCCCATTCTGCTTGACTGCACTGCTCAAGCCACCATGTGGGTGATGGAGAACCGTGCTGGCCCCATGCTTTGGTGACTAACAGCTCTCGGAGATAATCCTACCAACCGGCTGTAGGAAATTCTGTGACCCGCGTTGATCAGGAGATCAGATGAGATGGTCATGATAGCCTGACCATCTGGCTGAAAACTGTTGCACTGCAGATTGGCTGGAATTCATCAGAGTATTTTAATTTTGTTATAAATTAATTTCAAACACAGTCAGTTTGCTCTTATGTGTTAGAGGCCAGGATACTTCAGGTGAGGAAAGAAACAAGAAGAGTACTGGGAAGAGTAGGATAGAATACTCTGGCTGCCCTGTGTCACCCAAGTTCTACTAAACTCTTGCTGGATCTGAGCTACTCTCTGTGCCACATTTCCCAGCACTCCTGGCTCCAGGCGAGGGTAGTGTGTGGTGCAGCACCGGGCCTGACCTGGCTCCCTACGCTCATGATGCAGGAGTCAGCTCGGGTCTCGCCAGCCTTATTAGCTCTGGCTCAGCGCCGGCAATTCCTATTCAGGCTGGCTCCATGCAACGTGCCTGGATGTCTGCACCGTGCACATCCCGCCATGGGAGTGGTGTCCCAGTGTCAGGAATGTGGGACAGAGACACTGGGGCTGCCTGCTGAGAGCAGCACGGTCACATTCGCACAAAGAAAGAGGCTCTGCTGAAGCAAACTGGCCTGCCTGGAGGCAGCCCACGTGTCCCTGTCCTGGCAAGGCTAATCCAGGAGCCACCCAAGGGAGACTGGGAGTGAGAAAATAATAATAAACTGTCTTAAACTGTCCTTGCTGTCCAGCACTCCCAGGAGAGCCTGTTAAAAACCAACCATTTTCTGCTTAGCAAGTGTGACTGCCAACATGTGGCTAAAGCAACTGAAAACCTTCAATGGAAATGTTATTTATTTGTGTCATTTCAGATAATGCCGTTGTGTTTTGCATGGCTGCACCTTGACAAATGGCCTGATTGGTTTTATTCCCAGCTAGAAATAACAGTGCTGCTCTGAGTATTCCTATCATTTGTGTAATTTAGATTTTTGGTCAGAAGAGGAAGCGTTTGCAGGATTGGGCTCAGCATATTGGCCTGTCAGATGTTGCTGCACCTTTTGTTGCCCTTAACCACTTCTTTCATCAAAGTAAAGAGGTTTGATCTCCAGTTTGAGTAACTTACTGTTCTGTCTTTTGTAATGCTGCATTAATAGGCTTTGAAGAGATACACTGTCTGCCAACATAAACACTTTCTTGAATGTAACAGAAATGAGTCCTTGCTTGTGTTAGTTCGCTGTGAGCATTATGAAGGCTATAAAATAATCTTAAGTAGATGTCCTTGTCTGAATCTCCTTTAGACTATGCTGACTCCTTTAGACCATGTTTCCACAATAAGGACTGAATGAGGGTCTCCCCTCAGCAGGCATTTTTTTTCTTTTTTTTCTTTTTTTTTTCCTTTTTTTTTTCTTTTCTTTTTAGTCTGTCTTTTTTGAAGAGAGAACTGGAAGCTGCCTGAATGGGTGATGTTCCCTGTCCCTCCACCTCCCCATCGCACCCCCAACTTCCTGAGAGGACACATGGAAAGTAACTGTGCCCACCTCTGTGTTCTGCACAGCACTTCACCTCTGTGATCTTTGTAAAGGAGTGTTGCATCTGTTAGATATTCTTGAAAGGTCAGTGAATTACACAAAGGGGTTTAGTCCTTTGTCCCTGACCATACCTGCCTGAAGTCACAACTCACACTTTTACTGCCACAGTACCTGCTTTGCTGTGTAGACTTGAGATCTAAACCCCACTGTAATAAAAAATGATTCCTGTTGACTCCACAGGTCAGCCTTTTATTTTCTTTAAAGCCATTTAAGGCCCATGCAGCAAATATATTCAAATATAGACAACTCTATGAAGAAATGTTGTAAATAACTTCTCTTCAGCACTTTCACATCAAATACAATTTTGGCTCTCTAGTTGTGAAAAGATACAGAAATTAGTAGAGTCACCAAGATCTAAGTCAAGACTAGGGAAAGCTGGTGAGTAAGGAAATTCTTCAACGTTAGCTCTTTTGTTTTCATTCTTAGGGCTTGAATTCAAATCTGCCCTACACTGAAGAGCATGGAAACAAGATCTTCAGGTCTTTCCTAGTTGTAATGAGAACACACCCAGACAGAGTACATGAGGAGAATTAAAGGAAGGAGATTTGCAAAGCCTCTTAAAACAGCAAGCTTCTTAATTTTCCTTTAGAATTCAAAGGAGCCATCAGCCAAAAATATTTAAGGACTGAAGCAGCTAAGCCCCAGCAGAGTACATGGCTGGCTTGGTTTGCTTAGGCTTATCTGAATTTTGTCCTGTAAAAGTGTGAATTATTGACACTCTGCTTTTCTCTGCTTTACAGTCCTCAGGTACCTGGAGGGTATCCCAGAAAAACAGGAGGTTGAGCCAGCCCTCTCAAACACTGGTGTTTTCTAAGCTCTTTCTGAATCTGACTGGCTAAGCCCAAATTTGAATATTTAAAGGTCTTCAAAATTACCATGTAACACCCCTCACCCCAAAAGAAAAACCAGCTAAGCAGCAGTGCTCCCCTGTAAGCCTAGACCATGGCTGGGGAGCGCCAGCCATCACCCCAGCCGTGCTGGGAGCCAGTTGCTGCTGCAAGGACACACTATTATTCCAGCCTAGTGGTTTCCAGAAGCTGGGCTTTTATTGCTGTGGGTGAAATTCGTACTGTGCGTGGAGAGAACCAACAAGGCTGACAGTGTAGTGGGACTGAATAATGCAGAGGCCTTTGCTAGTCTTGTGCATAGGAATGATTCCCACATCCTTCAGGCAAAGCAGAGTGAATCAGTTTTGAAAAGCCTCTGCAGCAATACCGAAGCAAAAAAGAAAAATTATTGCATAAAAGTATAAAAGGACTTTTGGTCAGATGCTTTTATTTTCTTTTTTGTTTGTTTGTTTTGGGGTTTTTTTGTTGATCATCCAGCTATTTCCATGCCTGAAACAGTGTAGTTGTTCTTGCAGCTGTTGGAGTTCACATGCAGCACTTTCTGGGGGGAGTACCCTGGGCTTTCTCTTGCTTGGACCTACCACCCCAGCAGCCTCCTCCCTTACCATCTACACTCGCTCCAGCAGGATCTGGCCAGGCTGTGCTGTGCCCACCAGTCCTCCCTTCTGCCCTTACAGGTCCTCAGGGACTTCCAGAGAGCTGAGGTCTGCAGCGTGCTGGGCTTGATGTGCTTTTCACGGGGTCCTTTGCTCTCCAACCCTGCACCGCTGGCTTCTTTGTACAGGACAGGGTTTAACACTCTCCATTGTAAAATCCTGAATTAAAAAGCAGTGTCTTAGAAGGCTTAGATGGGATTAAGAAGCACAAACCTCTTACACACAGAGCTAATACTGAGTAAGCTTTTCTGAATTACCAATAGGTGATGTATTAAGATGAGAACTCTCCTATCACTGTCCATCTCAGCTGGGTTGTTTCAAGGGATATGATGGAAGTAGAGTTTATTGACTTCCATTAGGACTTGGGTGTTTAATGCCTTTTTGGTCTTCTGATGTCCATACATAATTTCTAAAAACATTTGCCATCTTCCCAGGTCAAAACCAGAACTGGTGTGGACAGGAGTAGTTTCAGTTGCTTCAGCATTTCTGTGCCAAGCTACAGCAATTGCAAATCTGGAGGCAGACTTTGTTGGCCTCTGTTGGCAGAGGACCTTGGCCAATTCTAGCCCTGTCACTCACATACCATGGGACTTTATCTGTTGCTCTGCTATCCCCTCAACCCTATCTTTACAGATTTAAAAGCCAAGACCTCTGGATAAGGATTCTTTTATTCATAAATTAAACTAAGGGATTACAGTCATGTGCCACTTATTTAAGTGACCCACAGTATCACTTGTATTGCACAATTCAACGTGTGAAATGCTGTCCTGTCCCATGCAGAGGCAACTTGGAGTTGGGGGAAAAGCAACTCAGTCTTCTATTTCCTTCACTGCCTTGGCCTCCTACTTGGAGGATATTTATTAGGTGGGGAAAAGTATATAGTAAAATATAGATCTTGGGTATCTGGAGCTGCATTGTTCTGCAAAGCAGCACCTTCTTTTCCCACACATGCAGGGTTCTCGTTATATCTTTAAAGAATCACAACAAAGAAAAGGAGCTGACACGATGAATTTTGATTTAGAAAATGAAATCTGACATAACCAGTAGTTACATTTTTTCTTATTCCCTGGTAGTTTGCCTAAAGGCAGCTTTTAAATAATTCCTGCTTTTCACCTCCTGAGAAATAATCTATTTGCTTCTGAATTAATTAGGCAGCATCATAAAAACCCTCTAGAGACTTTGAAAGCTGCTGATCTAACTTTCTAAAATATATAGTGGGCCTGATCCTTGGGGCAGCCAGTGGGAATTCTGCTCTTAACTTTGATGGGAACAGGAGCAGGCATTTTAAGTATGATGCTACTGAAAAAATAGGGTTCCCAGTAAATAGTAATAGATGTTGCCTTTTCTATCTGCTTTACTGGCATCTGTCTCTATAATATTTTGAGTCTCAGTATTGAGAGAGTACATCCGTTCTTAATCTTCCTTTGGACAGTCAGTGTAGTATTTCTGTTGTTTGTTGCCTTGACGAGCAGAGGTGTGCAGGAGAGTGAAGGGCTCACTCTCCACATGTAATGTCCAGTGTGTGACTGATACTCAGGAGCTGGGCAGTTGTGCAAGGCCAGGGAAATCAAGAAGCTCTTACAGGCGTAGGAAATAATTTCAAGCTTGGCGTTGAGATGCCAGCTACTCTGGCACTTGCTGACTTAAATTGGCATTGACCTAGGAAAGTAATTTTTTAATAACTTGTTTTTCTCTTAATCTGAGATGAAAATACTGAATTTTGGTATCATAGATATGATTTTTTTTTTTTTGACTGAAAAAAAAAAAAACAAACAGGCTTTCATTGACCAAATTGAAAATGTGCCAGTAAAAACTTTTATTTGACAAGGTAGAAGAAATAGGCAGGAGAGACAGATAAGTTTCCAGGCACATGGTTTTTTCATGAAGTTGGGCTTTATGGCCTGGATGGTCTCTCTCTGCTCTATGTTTCTTTGTTCTTACATTCCTGACTTTGCCTGTTGCCAGTGGCAATATCACCAATACAAGTCAGGACAAGGATTAGATCAAAAGATGCATGAGGAACCAAAGATGGCTCTGAGTGAGATTTGGAGCTCAGATTAGGAGATCTAAACACCTGTATATCTTTCAGGTGTAGGTTTGTGTACTGGCATTAGGCTGAGGGGTTTGTTCACATAGCTCAAGGACTATTCATGGTCAACCTGACATTTGGTAAACTTGTCCCATGAAACTGTACTGTTCTTCTGTGTGACACAGGCTAGATAGAAATGCATGAATTTGCAGTACACACCAGAGAAGAAAGACTCATTTCAAGGATCATCATTTCAAAACACATTCTGCAGGGTTTTGTGCTAGGTTTTAGAAATGTCCAAATAATGTCCTTACTGACATTTCTCTTGTTTAAAGCTTGAAACCAAGTTACTTCCTAAACAGATCTGCTGGACCCATTCCTCTCTTCTTTCTATTACCTGACTTCTGAGGGCAGATAAGACTTTTCGCTGTCCCTTCCCCAAGTAAGCACCCAGACCTGGCTTCACTCAGCTGCCTGCCTGCTCTGACAGTGCTGCTTTGGGAAATAAAACAAGAGAAGAATTTGTCACAAGAAAGCCCAGATTTGAGCAACAGCAGGAAGGTGGATCCAACTTCAGAATCGTCACTGATTATCCCCAGCTCTTCCTTGCAAAGCAGGAGATTTGCTGCCTTCTCTATAAAGGTGTTTGGAAGATTCCTGGAGAGTCCAGCAGTCTGGGAGGTGTGAGCTTAGCAGCCAACTCCAAAACCAAGTCAACTCATCTCCAGCAAGATCTACATGAAAAAAAAAGAAAAGCCCTAGGCCCAGAGAGCTGTTACTTGGCACATTCTTTTTTCAGCTGATGTCAGAGATTTGACTTGGTTTTTGAGGGTTGGTATGGTTTGGGTTTTTTGGTTTGGGTTTTTTGAGGGGGTTTGGTTGTGGGGTTATTTTTTTTTTTTTTTTTTTTTTTTTTT